>LIEC01008562.1:0-30261 GCA_001925005.1 Drosera capensis | reverse complement strand
TTGAGTAGGGTGAGATTTCCAAGTGAATGTGGAATGGTTCCTTGAAAATTGCAGGCACGTAAGTTGAGTTCTGTTAAAAAAACTCAAGCTACCTATTGAAATGGGAATTAAACCGAAAAATCCTGTGCTGTAGAGAGACAACACTTGAAATCTACTGTTATTCCAGAAGTTTGGTAGTTTACCAACAAGACCTCCATTAAATTCAACACTAAGAAATTGGAGATTTGGCATTTGGAAAACACTTTCTGGGAAAATACCATGGAGTCCACATCCAATACAAGAAAATGCAGTCAAGGAAGATAGATTTGTGAAAGTTTTAGGAATCTCAGAAGATATACTTACATCACTCAGATTGAGTACTTCTAGTCTTTTCAAATTCACACAGATATTTGCAAAAGCTTCCTTATGAAGTTTCAACAAAGGCTCAATAGTTGAAGAATCAACGTTCCAGGAAAGATCAAGGTAAACCAAATTCGATAGCATTGAGATTTCAGTGGGTATAAGGCCTGAAAAGGAAGCGTTAGAGAGGTCAAGGTGACTTAGATTGGTGAGACGACCTAGTCCTGAGGGGATCGAGGAATGAAGGAAATTATTATCAGCAAGGATAAGTTTTTGGAGATGAACAAGATTGAGCAAGCTGGTATTATGTTCAATAGCGCCATAAAGCCAGCTACTGCCCAGGTCAACCCCGATCACATACCCACTGTCTGGATCACAGCTAATACCATCCCACATGCACCAATCACTACCGTTCCCAGACGATTTCCAGGATTCAGTCTTGGGATAAGCCTTGGGATAGTCGGAAGCGAACTCATCGATGGAAAATGCATTCTTAAACTGCAACAAAGCTATTCTCTCACCCTCATGACACAAGCATTCTATGGAAGGGGAGAAACAAACTATGACCCATAGTGCGAAGCATAAGACATGAAAAGGCAATTTCATTTTGACTAACTCGCTCATCTTAGAACTGATCAATGAAAGACTTGATGTAATACATTTATAGTAGTATTGGAACAGCTTGTCAGGGAAAGTCAAGGTCATTGCGTCGTTTGTCACCTATTTTCCCGGAGTACACGACACTCCCATATAACTTTCCTTGGAGACATAAAGTCATTTATTATAGTGACGTGAAAGACTTGATACTTCCTGGTGGTGGGGGTTTGGGAGAGGCAGCCGAAATGGGTTGGGCTTTGAAATGAGCTGGGGAGCAGTGGTTTGGGCTCATCTCTTAAAATGAATTTCATGGTCTATGACTCAAAAGAATTGAGTGTTTATTGTGAGTTTTTTTTTTTTAAAACAAGCTTTTGTTGTGTTGAATCCAAAAATGGGGCAAGAAGATCAAGCAAGTCAACGAATAGAAAGGATTGTTGTATCTTTTCTATTTTTTTTATTTTTTTATTGTTAAACCGACTTATGAAACAAATTATTTTTTGCAACGAATGAAATAGATGCACATGGAAAATAGTTTTTGTTTTTGTTCCATCTTTCATCTTAATATAAGATTTCAGTTTTTACTACTTTTTTGTTTTCATAATTTTGAACAATACCAAATAGTCTCTAAACAAACCACGGTTTTCCTAACGAGAAACTAAATTATACTCTCTCTATTTCATATTATACACAATCAATTGAGTTGACACACGAATTTATGCATATATTGAATTTTTATAATTTTTTATGAAATAATAATACTTTTTGAATGATAATGAGATTTATTGAATAGTTACGAGAGAAAATAGTAAAATATATTTATAACAGATTATGATTTTTTTATTATTATTAGATGAAATATTATTTAATAAAATATGTGATAAAAAATATATAGTTTAGGATGATTCGAATAGATAAATATTATCTATTTTATAGACGGGAGGGAGTAGTAGTAATTGTTGTTTCATGTATGAACAGTATCTTGGTTTTATAAATTCAGAAATTCGAACACAATCTAACACAAGCGTTCCAATATGTTATTTTTTTTCTCCCAAAATTATTATAATATTTTGACTTTATATATATATCGATATAATATTTGACACACGTGTAAAGACGATTGAACATAATTTTTTATAAATTTATCATGAAATATCAATGTTTATATAAGTTACGTATTTCAATCTAATATATATTACATTATATAAGTTACGTACTTTAATCTAATATATATTACATGACGATCAGAAATGATTTGATATATATAAAATGATGTAAAATATATACATGATGTTATAATTATGGGTGGGATGGAGTAATAAGTTATGGATGACTGAGGTGACTGAGAAGATGTGTTCAACTGTTCGTACGGTTTGGCACCGATTGTTAACTTATCTCAGTACACACACATTTAACGATTGGTCTATGTTTTGATTAATGCTAATAGTGTGACAAATATGTGTCCATATAACCATGGGTGTGGGTTCCAATTCAACGTTACTATTTCGAGGAGTGGACCACTTTGATAGCAGTCATCTTCTTCTCCCCATTATCACATGCAACTGTCCTATCACTATAGTTTTATGAACTTGCTTCTCTTTTTTTCTTTCTCCCTTGGTTTTGGTTTTAAAAGGTATAGCTTACCTATTGTTAACAAACAGTTAAACGCAAACTTAAAAGCATTCACATATTAAGATTTTCAAAGAGAACATGGTCATGATCAGAAAAAGGAGCAGGAATCTGTTACTGATTTCAGTTGTGGTGTTTTAAGTGTACTACATTATCTTGTCCATTTTGGCAAAGATTGCGGGAACTGTGCAATGTCATGTGTTCATGTCCAAGTTATTGTACATAGATAGATATCACTCGTCGCATTTTGGGCCGCTTCCATGTCATGGTCGCTGGTTCCATCGTTTTTCGATTAGTTAAAACTGACATTGATTATTCTTAATTCTTACTCCACCATCCCATAATAATACTATAACATCTTGATCCGACTCAAAAATTTATGTGAGTTGATTTTTTTTATAAAATTTGATAAAAATAATTATTTTTTTTTAAAAAAATTAGATTATTATGAAATAAAATAATAAATATATTATTATAAAATATAATTAATATGATTTTTAGATTAAATATTAATTTATAAAATTTATAAATAAATTTTATTTTAAAAAAATATTACATGTATTATAGGAGGAAGGAAATATGATACAAACTATGGACTACTCCCTCTGTCCCACATGTTTATAACATATACATATTTTATTATTTTATATGCATTAATAAAATCTTATTTTTATATCGAATACTGTCTAATCTACTCGTAATATATATTAGATTAAAATACACAACTTATATAACTTTTGATATTTCACGATAATTTTTTTAAAAAAAATTACGTTTGATCGTCATTACACGTATATCGAATTTTATTTCAACATATATGTCAAAATATTTTAAATTATAAAAGACTGAAGAATATCATATAATCTCTATACACGAGCTATCAATCGCATGAGAGTTTACCGAAACGGCAGTTGATGGGATCCATTTGTTACACTCGTCGTCGCAAAATTTCATGGTTTTTAGCACAATGCACTGCATACAAGAATAATCACACTGTTTAAACACAAGTGTGGGCTGACAACTGTTGCAAATAGTTGGAACACCAAAACAGCAGATACTGTGGTCGCATATCAGCAGTTGTACCATGTTACTCTGTTCAATTGGATTAACTATACAAATCCCATGGCAATTAGCAACATGTAAACTCATAACGTCTGCAACAACAACAAAACATTCAATTCCATACGAAAGAGACATTCATAGTGCTAAACATCTAAATTACCAGACTGATAGTTTTTTTTTTCCGACACACGAACAAGACTCTGCACAATCTGGCTTCCCCAAACCATATCCATGGCAATAACACCTGGGTAGTCATGTAATACTTACACAACATGATTTCAGAAGATAAGTATTGATAAGATCATATGTTAAAACAGTTGCTTTTAGAATCAGAGCTTGAAGGGGGCGTAGAAAGATTGGGGACCAAATTGCAAGTACAGGACCAAGTCCTTCTCTGGTACATAAAGGATAACATAGGGGAAAATGATCAGTGCCTAACTTAAAAGAGATTGATGATTTTGAATAAGATAGCTATCAACTATTTAAGCTCAATTATTGATTTTTAAACTCAATTATCAGGTACGCTAAATATCCTACATGCACTGAATCTCATGATCATGCCTAAGTCATCAAGCTTCAATAATCATGGCTGAATCTATTCTCTAAGACTAGCAGTTTGCTCCATCACAATAAAGAATTTTCCAGTACTGATTCTCAAGGCCCTCGAGGTCTCTACACAGTGTTATCCCTGTCACGAACCAGAAGAGATACTCGTAGTTCACTGAATGAATACTACCACTAGACTCAAAATCTCTGAATTTCCTGTTGCATCTATCAGTGCCACAAATCTGACCAATTCTCATAAACAGCAATATACCAGATTCAATCAATATACCAAAATTTCCAAAGGGAAGTGCAATGTAGATCAATGAAGATGATACAATGAGTGAGCAACTATAGTGAAACTGCATGCAATGAATAAAAAGATCAAGGCTTGTCTCAATCTTCAATGGGAAATGACCTTGTTTTCTTGTTGCTGAAACTGAATGACCTAGGAGAAGAAGCCAGTGGAAGTACCTGTGAAGAACTTGAATGAAACTGTTGTTGTAGAAGATGATTCCGATCCAATTTTCTCAAAGACTCATCACCATAATCTATATACTCGTCCAACAATAACGGTTTTTGCGATGATTTAGCTTCACCAATTCGATAATCACCGATAACTTCATCTCTGATCTTCTCAGTTTTAGCTTCCTCCAATAATCTCTTGTACAGCTTCTCCTCTGCATCCCTTAGGAACTTGAATTTAGGAGGAGGCGAAGATCTCAACCGGTTGAAGTCCGATTCCATTGACGGTTCAAAGAGGGGATTGAAACCATGGCGGCTATACGAATCATGATGGCTCAATGTGGCGCTCGAGACCTTCAACGGTGGAGAAGGCAAAGGGCTAAGAAACGGCCTCTCTATGGTCAGAACAATGTCGCTCAAGCTCCTTGCCCTCGACCCTTTCCTACTCCTATCTCCCCTCGACTTCCCATCTTCGGACTCCAAATCCTCCTTAGTTTCCTCATTGATGGTAAACAAGAACCTAGGTGGACCAACAAGATTATGCAGCCTCATGATCTCTGATTCAACATTGTCTTCACCAAAGGTCTTGAGCAACACATCTTTGCTAGACCCGGATTCGATATCAGGATCATCAGTATCCGCTTCTCGGGATGCAAGAATCGTGCCAATCTCATGGCCATTCTTGTAATGGATTGAAGATGACTTCTTGTTCCAAAAGAAGATATGAAACAACTCTTTCCCATAAGATTCATAGTTCTCTACAGCTCTTATGTGGCCACTAGTTCTTTGCCTCTTCCACCACAGAAGATAGTAGAGCTCTCCCACTAATGCCAATAAAAGGCAGCCAAACACTACACTCAAAAGAATACCCAATGAACTTGAAACAAACATCTTTTCCTTCTCCTCTTCACCTTCACTTGCAAATCACTATAACATCACCAAAATGGAAAAAATGGAGAGCCCAAATGTCTCAATAAAACTACCAGTCCATCAGCTCCATCCACAGATCCAAACCCTAATGTGCTGAAACTTCCAATACTGATAACAAATTCACAAAACCCAGAGAAACCCACTTCACAAAAACCCAGCAATCTCCCTCCCAATCATAAACCTAAACTTAACCACAAAATTGCATAAACCCAAAAAAACCCACTTCAGATAGGCTAGAGAGACCCTTTCTTGACCCTCTTCAACCCAGAAAAATCTACAACTAACCCACAATCAGCATAGTTTCAAGTGCACAAAAGGGACCATGAAACACAGTATAAACTAACAAGCGAGGCAAGAATTCGGCTGTGCAGTTATTCTTTTATCTGTTAAAGGGGAAAACAGTTCAAGAAACAAAGAAAGGTGAGAGTTGAAATTTGAAGAGTTGAAGTGCTGATTTGGTGAAAAGGGGATGACAAGAGAGGGGAATAGATGTGAGGGTTGTCAATTATGTGCTTCAAAGCAGAATAGTGTGAGGGAGAACAGGAGGTTGAGAAAAGGGGAAGTTTGGGTCTGAGATGATGTTGAGCAAGAACGAGCTCACATGGGGAGGATTGTTGTTGCTGATGAAAGCGTGTAGATTTTGAATACAGAGTTGCAAATGGCATGATGGGTCTTTTGAGTGTTAAAAAGGTAAATTAGCTAGTGGTTGTCACCAGTGATGATTGATGAAGAATATTGAGGAGGTATTGATCATATATTGATGGAACAGTTAAAAAGAAAAGATCGACCCTTTTTTATCATGTAATTGATAATTTGAAAATAAATTCTTCTTTGATCAGCTGGCTGAGAATTTGATACTCTTTGTCCAAAAATAGATATTATAATTTGATCATACGTATTTATTGATATTAACTTTTAATTCAAATCGATATATGATCAAATATCATTTTTTATAATAATTTATGTAATGATATTTTAACTCGTGTGATTTAATTTTGAATTAGTGATATGATTTTGTCATATCGTTAAGACGAAAAACGAAACTCTTTAATATATGTATTGAATATTATAAAAAATCAAATTGTTACATGCATATCAAGACAGATGGAGTTTTTCTTACGAATTATTTTTGTCATATAAAACTATCTATCTTGATTCCAATCGATAATTTTTTATTTTTTTTTAGAAAATCCAACCGGACATTAGTTTTCATTACTTATGTCACTTGTACATATATCCATAACAGAGTTTGGAAGTTCTGTATCCCAAAAACACCTATAATGACACTCCAAGACATATTTGGCCATATCATGAGCGGCCATATTAACCTCGCAAGGCACCCATGACAAGTTCTTACATGGTTGATTAAACTATTACTTATGTCCCATATGCTTTTTACAACGTTTATTTTTTTTACACTATTGAATAATAATGTGAGGGATTTCATTACTGTTGTAGAAGGAAACCAACAATGTGTTAATCCAAAAAAACTTTCTTTGTAAAAAAACATTTTAAAAATTTGAAGAAAAAAAACCTTTAAAAAATATACAATTATAAAACACACAGAAAAAAAATTCAAATCTTAAAAAATAATATAAATCTCAGCGGTTAGATAACCCAGCATCTGAAACGCCTACGTCTCATGTGTGCTGTTCTCCTTTTACAACAAGGGACCCAACGAATTGATGGGTCAGTGAATATATGAAGCTAAAAACACCACACACATCCAATATCTATGCATCATTGTCAACTCGGTGTTTATAAATAGTACCACTAGGTAGCAATTATTAAGGGAAAAACTTAATATAGCAAGTTCATATATGTGTACGACATTGTAATGTTTTTGTTTAAGGAAAGAGGTTGGGTATGTGTCGTATGAAGTAATGAAAATGGCCTTATGTACAAAATTGTTCGAGCATGGATAAGTCCAATTGTCAACTAATAACGTTGAAAACATGGTTGAGATTAGATCACTATAGTCTATGAGTAAACGAACTGTTTTCAATTTTACCGCTGGACCGACTCTTCATTTCATTGTCGGTTTTATATTTGGCTAGTCAATATCATAAAAAAAAGATGACATAATAAAATTGCCAAGCATTTCATTTGGAGAGAACTTTATCTAGTTACTGGAGGCCCAGGATTTAAAAGCCCAAAAACATGAGCTTTGGGCGAAGAAGTGGAGCCCGGCCCATTTGCCATCCCCATCAACGTGCGTGGAGCATGTGTTAAACTTGAAAAATGAAAGAAATGATATCTTTATTGGTACTTGATTAAAAATTTAATTGCAATACAAAATAGGTTGATTGAATCATTTATTGAACTCAAAAACCAAAAATCCAAATAAATTGATTGCTTGTAAAATCCAAATCACTAGGAAACTAACTAGGTGGCTGGCAGCTGTATAATTGGAGGTTCTGGGATTTGATTTAAACAACTATGCATTTCAAACTCTCACAGCCTCAACAAGTTCTTGATAGATTTCAAAACAATGAATTTGTTGATAGAAATGAACATTGGACAAGTATGCATATTGATACATTGGCCCTTACTGGTTTATCTAGCGAAACATGGGTGACTTACGGTCTGACAAATATAAAAATACAACAATATCAAATACACATTAATAAAATAAATTAATTATCTTTATTAGAGCGATAAATTTCCATAACATACGTAAGCGATATACGTCATTATCATCACGTAATATACCATAACTTTTCGAGATTTTGGTGGACATGCAAGAGACAAAGCAACATAACCTTAACCGAATCAGACACAAAAAGAGCCTTTTCCCTTCCCCCAGTTCAGCCACTCACTTCACTTCCCAAAGCCTAGGCCTTTCCTATAACACCAACCAGCCCATTTTTGTACTTTCTTGACAACTTTGCCCTACCATTCTTTGTTTCATATTGGAAGCGAAATAGCTAAGCCATGGGCAAAATCGTCTTTTTCTTTAACACAGCCTAGGCTCACTCTCATTGGCCATGTTCTCAGAGACGTTCAGCGCCAAAAACAATACGAATGTCAAATTCCCCTTAGACTTTCACTCCTCACAAAATCTCTCTTGAAAAATTTCACTACTGAAAAAAATCAAATAAAAATAATAAATTGATCTTTAAAAGTTACTCCTATTAATCACTATGCTTTTTTGTATCAGCATAAATAGTGTCCAACATCCATGCCAAAGGAGCACAAAAAATAGAACTCGAAGGGGTATTTTGAGAAATATGGAAGGATCAGATGAAAATGCAGGAGGTAATGGTGGTGGATCCACTGCAGCAGGGGCGAGGTGGAATCCGACGAAGGAACAAATAAGCATACTGGAGCGAATGTACGCGGATGGGATAAGGACGCCTAGTGCGGAACAGATACAGGAGATCGCTGGACGGTTAAGGGAGCACGGACATATAGAGGGTAAGAATGTGTTCTATTGGTTCCAAAATCATAAGGCTAGGCAGAGGCAGAAAGAGAAGCAGGAACGTTTGGCTAGTTACTTGGCAATTGCGACGGCTCCAAATAATGTAACATTTTATCATCAAGCGCCACCACCCGCGTTTAGGCCTCATCAAGTGCCACCAATACCGGCTCCGTTGATCCCTGGCGTTAATGGTTAGTACTTGTACTCACCGTTGATCGCTTTCTATCCTTCATCATTGATTGGTTGATTCATTTGTGATTCGAAAGTCGTTATATATAAAACAAAATGTAACAGCGCGATGGTGTGTGACTTATCGGCAATTGTATGGGAACTATTGTTAGTATGATTTCTTTTTGCCTTTACGATTTGTATTAATCAACTGAATGTATGGAAACAGTTTGGATCATATGCTTGATATTTGCGTGACATTATATGCAAAGTTAGGTTATTGTTCCGTTTATCGCTAATTGATTGGTTTCGATTTTTTGCTCACAGTGATATGTAATCCATACTACATGGCGCAATGCGAACCCCGCTTCTTTCAACAACAACAGATCAACGGGGTCGGTGTGACACCAACCGATGAGAGGATCATGATGAATCCACGGCCAACTGCTAATTACTTTGGTGATCATCCTGCGGTGATTTGGGGAATGAGCGGAGGACTAATTAATCACGATCATTACAATCAAAGCGAGATGAAGACACTAGATCTATTCCCAATGCATCCTACCGGGATTCTGGAGAGCAATAAGAATGGAAGTAGAAGCAGCTCGTACTCAGCTAGCACCTCTTGCGATACCAATGAGGGTGTTGATCATGGATATCGTCGAGTTGGGGACAATGCCATTTCATTTTTCTAAGTAAAATCTCGTGATCAAGCGAGATCGGTTCTTAATAAATTAATTGGTTCTGATCGCAAGGACGAATCAGGCATGGTTTATGCCTAATTCATTTTGAAGCAAATTTTGCATCTGAAAACAAAACCAGAAGAGGATTAGGAAAGAAACAGCGGATAAAATTTTTGTTTTTCCTTGTTATGATATAAATCTTCTGTTCAGTTGTTTGTCAATGGATTGTTTTGTGATTTATCATACAATAACGGCATAATTTCCATCCAATAGATTATCAATTACAAACCATATGCACGTGATGCTGATTAACTCAAATTTTATAAACAAACAAGTGAATATATCATACAAATCAGTTACGGTCAGAGAACCGTTACTGAATAAAACGCTTCAAACACAAACAAGAACATCGTTCCTAATAAGTCAATTAGCTTTGATCTAAAGGATGAATTAAGCGTGGTTTATGCCTAATTCATTTTGAAGCAAATGCTACACGTTAGACCAAAAACAAGACTAGTATGGAAGGAAAGAAACAGCGGATCAAAATTTTGTCTTTGCCTGTTATTAGAGAAGTCTTATTTCATTGGATTGTCAATGGTTGTTTTTGTGATTGATCATACCATAACTGACCAATTTCCATCCAAGAGATCATCAATCACAACCCACAGGCATGTGATTCAGATTTCAAATATCAGAAATAGATTAATGAATATCGATCAGATACGTTTTGAGAACGATTATTGAAAGAAACTTTTCAAACGCACGTTATCATCATAACAGTTTCATCTATTGAAAGTGTTTCCTTGTGCTACACCATCTTTTGGGAAAGTTATCTAACAAGCTCACTACTCAACAAAGCATGCATTGGCTCATTGATCATCTCATGTCTTGAACATGTTGTTCTTGATCATGGAGTATAAGCTAGCTAGACGATTGTTGAACTGTTGTTTTGCATATTCCCCATAGTATAAACATAGGTACATAGGTGCCTAGCTAGGTATAGGTATAGGTCTTGACCAGAGACCAACATGCAAGGGTACGTATATGGCTAGACTTGCTAGGTTGTGCTTGCTTCAATTACATGGTTTTCAGGGTCTGATCTGCAAATGCGGCCAACAGCATGATCCTGTTATCAATGTCAGTAATGCTACCAGGCATCGGCTGCCGATAAAGCAGCGGTTAGTTGATTGGGTAACATTAAAGGTGTTTCATAACATAGATCGACTTTGTCCTAAAATATGGTCTGTTTGACGAAACTATAGATAACTTTGAAAATGTTTTAGAAAAATAAGAATCCAAAAACGAAATCATCACATATAAGCCTGAAAAACTCTTCATTCAATGGACGAATTTTTTTATGACTAGGCTGCCCTCATGACATTGTAAGTATTATTTGGCGATCTCGGATTAATATCAAATTTGTCAAGCTTGTCATGGATCAGCAATTCACATTTGACACCTTGAGCCTAGCCCAATATCAGAGTTGAACAAATTGCAAGGCCCAAACAAAAGCCCAACCCACCAACATCACAAGCTGGTCCAAGCCCAACCTTTCTGGTCATTTCTTTTTCAAACACACAAATTCCCCACGCAAACTCAACCACAGCAATTAATTCGATTAAAACGACGCCGGTTCATCGCAACCATTTCTGTTCAATGTTCATCCACATTTTCTCTTCTATTACAAACAAACAAATCCATCTCTGATTTTTAAACACATCCGTAATGGTAAAAAAAAAAAAAAACAAATCCATCTCTGATTAATCCAACAGTAGAGATCTTGAATTCCACTGATCCAGAATTCGAATCTTGAGAGGTAACAAGATCATATATTCACCTCGACCCATTGCGATTTTTCACCGAATCTCAACTGGGTTGCTGTCAATTTTCCATTTTACCCAGCGTCTTCCCCAATTTTCTAGGGTTTTTGCGCCGATTGCTGTGCTGTGTTGTTGAGTTCAACTTGTTGGTTTTGGGTGCTGATGTTGAAGTGGATTGATTTATTGATTCACTAATTTGTATGATTTCATGGAACAAATGGGATTTTTGCGGGCAATTTGAGTGTAGAGATTTGGATACTGTTGATCTTGGATTAGGGTTTGGGGGGTTTGGTGCTCTTTGGGTGTGGAAATGGGTGAGGATTTGCTTACAAGCTTATCCATTGAAAACAGCCACCCATCCAGACTTCTATCAATGGACAGTGGTGTGGTCTCTCATGATGAACTTGAAAGAGAGATCAATAGGAACGTGATCCTATCTCTCCCGCCCGATATCAATCTTCCCTTATCCGGGAGCCCTCCGCGGCCATCTTCATGGGCTCAGGAAGTTTGTGATTTGCTTGATGTTGGTCTTGGGACTCAAGTATATGAGACGGAGGAAATGGTTGTACCGCTGCCCAAGAACGGGCAGAGGAAATATGCGAAAAGGCTTGATAGGAAATATGAGAAGTCGAAGTGCAAGATCGTGAGGGATGGTAATGGGATGTCGGGGTTCGGGAAGGGGAATCTTCAGCTCGAATCGTTCTTGGTTCAGCACGATATGGAGAACATGTACATGTGGGTTTTCAAGGAGAGACCGGAGAATGCGTTGGGTAAGATGCAGTTGAGGAGTTACATGAACGGGCATTCTCGTCAGGGGGAACGACCTTTTCCCTTCAGTGTCGAGAAGGGATTCGTTAGGTCTCATAAGATGCAGAGGAAGCATTACCGCGGGCTGTCTAACCCTCAGTGTCTGCACGGAATTGCGATTGTCAGGCAACCTAATCTTGGTGCTCTTGATGATGAGGAGCAGAAGAGGTGGGTGGAACTCACGGGTAGAAAGCTCAACTTCTCTGTGCCTCCAGAAGCTAGCGAGTTCTGCTCGTGGAGGAACCTCCCAAATACGGAGTTCGAGCTCGAGAGGCCTATTGCTCCTGTGAGGATTACTCCTCAGATCCAACCAAAGAAGCTTCCCAATGGGGCTAGTTTGAACTTGTCAACTCAACCATCAAATCTCTTGGGCGGTGGGATTGATCTCTCTATGTCTAATAAGAAAAGGAAAGATATTGGGACTGAGGAAGACGGATACTCAGTTGCTAATGAGCATTGCGATAGAATTCAGCGGTTCACAGTGATGGATTTCCATCACTGTGAACCTCACTGGTCAACTGAATTCAGCGGCGTGATGAGCAACATATACGGTCCAGTGACTTGTGCAAAATCCATCTATGAAGACGACGAAGGATATCTAATAGTCATCAGTTTGCCTTTCGCTGATCCTGAAAAAGTGAAGGTCTCGTGGTGGAATGCACCAACTCATGGTATCTTAAAGGTGTCGGCTGTCAGCACAGCTTGTGTTCCCTTCATTCAGAGAGACAACAGAACCTTTAAGCTGACAGATCCTTCTCCCGAGCACTGTCCTCTTGGGGATTTCAAAAGGGAAATCCCACTTGTAACTAGAATCCCCGATGATGCGAAGCTAGAAGCTCATTTCGACAAGGCTGGGACAATACTTGAGATATTGGTGCCAAAACACCGTGTAGGACCAGAAGAACATGAGGTACCCGTGTGCCTTCGGTCTCATCAGCAGCAAACGATTTGATGTCTTGAACCAAGCGTGATCTGGAACTGGTTTGCAGCCAAGAGGTTTGATTTTCGATAGATCACAGCTTTGACTCTTTGTTAACTCTAGCTTCCAGTTTTGGATGATAACCATTGGCTCTGACGCTGGTTTTTTGTGGAGTATTTAGATAGAGATAACCTGGCCTCGCCACGTCGAGCAAGATTCAAGTTCTGCTATAACTTGTAAGATCACAGATCATTGTTCATGCAGAACATGGGATTCAAAATTTTAGTTCGACTGCATTGTCCAACATCCCTGTTCATTGTGGAAATTTAATGGAGTATGTTTTTATACAGGGGAGTTTTCAACTCCATAGCTATCTCAATTTGGTATCCAAGCACTGGTTAGTACTACTATCTATTAGAGTATCTATCATAACGTCGGTCTTTCTTTCTTTTTTGATATGAAGCTTTCCCCCATTTTTAGTAGCGGTTGCTGATTACGTCCTTAGTCTAATCCCGACCCCATACCATCCCGTAAGACGAGGATTCTCTATTGATCTAGAGGTCAGAGTGCGCATGATGAGCTATGGATCGTTTCGTTAGGTCTCGAGTTTGAGTTGAGTTTACTTCGAGGATTGCCTGAACGTGTGATCAGGGTAGTATGATGAACTCGCTGGAGTACTGATTTACCCTATCCAAAAATAACAATGCCAAAGATGAGGATGTGGTATTTCATGACTAGGTAAAAAATAGATGTTGGGACATGAGAACACGATACTCAGTCCGAAAGATGATCAACAAAGATATTACAGTGTCTTGTGTAACGCCTTGCAGGAAAACAAGGTTTTGACTCAGAGAGAGGGAAGCAGCAAACTCAAAGCAGATTCGTGGTTTGACATAACGTGTGATATGTCATGGAATAAGGCCGTCTTTTTAACCTTAGACACTGATTCGAATGTATCATGCCACAGTTCACAAGTTCGTTCTCCATTTCAAAATACCGCACTTTGGACAAACCATAAGTTTATTATGAAACCATAAATAGTCTGAGATACACGGAAGCGTCACACCCAAAGCCGAGGCTGATACTTTCTGAAAAACCAAAGACATTATCAAACTGCAAGCTAAACCACAAGTACAGAAGAAGAAGACTTAACGTTTATGCTCGAAAGCCCGATATCACCCATCTTAATCTACCTCCTCAATCTTTGGACCAGCGCTGCTGCCACCACGGGAAGCAGGGCCTTCCTCATCCATGCCGCCCATGTCGGGTGCACCGCCCTGGTACATCTTGGCAATGATAGGATTGCAAATACCTTCCAGCTCCTTCATCTTGTCTTCGAACTCCTCTGCCTCAGCGAGCTGATTGCCATCCAGCCAGCTGATGGTCTGGTCAATTGCATCCTCGAGCTTCTTCTTGTCCGCTGGTGGCAACTTTGCACCTATCTTCTCGTCCCTGATCGTGTTCCTCATGTTGTAAGCGTAGTTCTCCAGGGCGTTCTTGGCATCAATCTTCTTCTTCATCTCCTCATCCTCGGACTTGTACTTTTCTGCTTCCTGAACCATGCGTTCAATGTCCTCCTTTGAGAGCCTTCCCTTGTCATTCGTGATGGTGATCTTGTTCTTTTGGCCAGTGGTTTTATCCTCGGCTGAGACATTCAGGATGCCGTTGGCATCAATGTCGAAACAAACATTAATCTGTGGCACACCTCTTGGTGCGGGAGGGATGCCAGAGAGCTCAAACTTTCCAAGCAAGTTGTTGTCCTTGGTCCTCATCCGCTCTCCCTCGTATACCTGGATCAAGACGCCAGGCTGGTTATCCGAGTAGGTAGAGAACACCTGCTCTTTCTTCGTCGGAATGGTGGTGTTCCTTGGAATCAAGACAGTCATGACACCACCAGCCGTCTCCAACCCAAGCGAAAGGGGAGTGACATCCAACAGCAACAAGTCCTGCACCCTTTCGTTTCCTTCTCCGCTAAGGATCGCAGCCTGGACAGCAGCTCCATAGGCAACAGCCTCATCTGGGTTGATGCTTTTGCAAAGCTCTTTCCCATTGAAGAAATCCTGCAAAAGCTGCTGCACCTTAGGGATCCTAGTTGATCCACCAACTAGAACAACATCATGAATCGCGCTCTTGTCCATCTTCGCATCCCTCAGGCACTTCTCGACAGGCTCCATACACTTCCTGAACAAGTCCATGTTCAACTCCTCGAACCTGGCCCTTGTAATGGTTGAGTAGAAGTCGATTCCCTCATACAAGGAATCTATCTCTATCGTGGTCTGAGCAGTGGAAGACAATGTCCTCTTTGCTCTTTCACATGCCGTCCTCAGCCTCCTGAGTGCCCTCGGGTTACCACTGATATCCTTCTTGTGCTTCCTCTTGAACTCTTGCACAAAGTGATTAACCATTCTGTTATCGAAATCCTCGCCACCAAGATGAGTATCACCAGCAGTCGCCTTCACCTCGAAGATCCCTTCCTCGATTGTCAGCAATGACACATCGAATGTCCCACCTCCAAGATCGAAAATCAGCACATTCTTCTCACCAGAGGTTCCGCCCTTCTTGTCCAACCCATAAGCAATAGCAGCCGCAGTCGGCTCATTGATGATCCTCATCACATTCAATCCAGCAATGACACCGGCATCCTTCGTCGCCTGTCGCTGCGAGTCATTGAAATAGGCCGGCACAGTGACCACGGCGTTCTTGACAGTTGTACCAAGGTAAGCGTCCGCGATCTCCTTCATCTTCGTCAGCACCATGGAGGAGATCTCCTCGGGGGAGAACTGCTTCTCCTCTCCCTTGTAGTTGACGACTATCATCGGCTTGTCTCCTGGTCCTGCAATCACCTTGAATGGCCATAGCTTGATGTCGGCTTGCACTGAGGGATCACTGAATCGTCTCCCAATCAATCGCTTGGCATCTACACAACAAAACAAGCACATGATCAGCATGTGTGTTCTAAGCAATCTAGTCGCAATCCAACACAAGATATTTCACAATTACCTCATCAATTAAGTTGATCCGCAAATTAACGAACTTCCAATGTTATCTAAGTAAGATATACTTGTCGTTATCAGCTAATCACACACAGAAACATTAGGATATGCATATTATCTTAATCGACAGAATGGAAACCTAATCAACCATAATTATCAGCTAATTTGGCAAATTAGAGTATAGGTAAATTAACAATTAGACACTAGCCCGCAACAAATATAATCTGATCAGAGTATTAGAACATTCAAATATCTTTAGCAACTATTAAGAGACCTTAGTCAGCATTAGTTATCAGCTAATCAGTACATGTAGATCATCTTAATTAACTGTGAAACAGCTTCAACCAACTCAAATATCAACAATCACAAACAACACAAACCAACAAGCAACAATGAAACAGGAACTTCTCAACATACCAAAAACAGTGTTAGTCGGGTTCATCGCAACTTGATTCTTCGCCGCATCGCCGATCAGCCTCTCGGTATCCGTGAAGGCGACATAAGACGGAGTCGTCCTGTTGCCCTGATCGTTCGCAATGATCTCGACTCGATCATGTTGCCATACCCCGACGCACGAGTACGTCGTGCCGAGATCGATCCCGATCGCCGGTCCTTCACCCTTTCCTGCCATTATCTCACCACTTATCACACAAACCGATCGAAGACTGAATTGCCGAAAGTGAGTTTTTGTAGTTCGCAGATGCTTTGCTTTGTTTTGTTGTGTCGGTGAATGACGAGAGGAGAGTTGGGGTTTTATACGGGAAATGGCGCTGGTTTCGAGAGAGTTCTGATGGGCCGATCACAACCGTTGGATTGAATTTGATTGATTGGATTTGATATATGATTAGGGGTTGATTAATTTGGGATTAGTTGTTTGAGAGGTGTCGTGGTTTTTTCTGGTTTGTTCTTGAGTGTTCTTTGGGTAGTGAAACTGTGAAAGGTGTGGAGTGTGTTTTTCATGAAGTCTCTTGAATGTGCGATTTTGTGTTTGGCGATTTTTTAATTTGGCCGTTGGATGGTCCGCTGTGGCTTTTCTACGTGGACACTTTTTGAAAGTCAGCGTTTTTTTCCCTTGTAAATACAGACAAGGACATACTTGTTTTTAAACCACTTCAGACTTTCTATTGATGAATCATACAATATTGACATAAGTGGAATGGTTTTATTACTTTTGCCACATATTGTGACTTTGTTTACCGTGATAGATTAATAATCTATTGTACCATCTGAGATTAATCCACATCCGCCGGTGACATTCTTTTTTGGATAAGTTTGAGACGAGATACTGGTATAATTTCACCATTGTTTTTGCAAGTGGATGTTTAAAACCGTCATCTATCTCACGGAAATTATAACGATTTGATTTTTTTTATTAATTATTATTATATATTTTTATTCATTCATTAAATAATATAAAAATATTGTGAAAAACATCACTGATTAAAATATACAATATAAATTATCATTAATATCAGAAAAAAAAAAACATTTAACTCATTCAACTATCATCTTATTGCATCTTATCTTTCTTGAATTATAAAAATAATCACTTAATCTCTTAAATTTTAAAAAAATCTTGATTTTTGACACATCATTTCCCTGAAAGAATTTATTTTTTGGACAAAAAATCTCCCTCGAAAGGAAACATATGTTTATTTTCAAAATTTAAAGAGTTATGTGTCAAAATTTGAAACTTTAAGATGTTTAAGTACTATTTTTCTTTAATATTATATAAAAATCCATTTAGTTGCCGCATAATACTGACAAAAATTAGATTCAATAACTATCTTTTCTTTAAAGATCCAATAAGATATTATATTTTATTCCTTAAATCATTAATACAAAAAACTATCTTACACGTTACGTTGATAGCACTCAGAAATATATCTACCCATAACATGTGCGGTTGCGGTTGGATTTGCTTCTCGATACATTCAATAACTGTGTTTGCTTCGGCTGAAGTACGGTAATCTTTGTGGGATGGATGGTAAGCTATCGGCCTGCAATCCAACACGTTGTCAAGGCCCAAAATTGCTAAAAAAAAACAAGATCCCAAACAGCTTAAGGCAACCACCACAACCCAACTCGAGTCAGTCCAACACGCTCTCCTTGCAAGAAAGCGATCAACCAACACCACCCGCCAAGTCTCAACGTGTCAGTCCCCCATTGGTCACAAACCACAACCGTTTCCTACACCTCTCCGCACCCAAACACAACACATTCTCCTCCTCCTCCTCCTCGGATAATCCCCAAAATATCCTTCTCACGCACTTCTCCTCTCACCACCAAGCTTTGATGCCTCGCTGAATTCCTTCTCCTCTCATCTCATCACCTCTCAATCTCCTCACCATGGCTCGAACCCTAGTCTCCTCGCCTCCCTTCACCGGCGCCTCTCTCCCATCCCTCTCTCGACACGTCAGCTCAGTCTCTGGTGCAGGATTCATCGCTCTCCCTGCTCGGAGACGACAGTTCGGCAACAGCGTCAGAGTGCAGTTCGGATTGCAGGAATTGGATGTGGGCGCGGTGGTGGCGAGAGTCGAGGGGTTGTTGTACACGATCGCTGATGCTGCCGTGACCGCGAGTCCCGCGGTGGGAGGAGGAGGCGAGGGAGGGGGAGATGGTGGTGTGGTGCAGAGGAGTGGGGGTTGGTTCGGGTTCATATCTGATGGCATGGAGGGTGTTCTCAAGGTGAATTCGGCTTCGCGTTCTGTTAGTTTACGTTTTAGGTGATGTGACGTCAGTTTGGATTTTTGGTAGAGTTATTCCTCGATCGTAATATCAAAGACACCAAAGTGTGATATTGAGGTCTCTGAGTTTGAATTCTGTCTCCCTGTATATTTGGGGCTGACAACTTTCTGATCATATTGTGCAAGCTCTATTTGTTGATCATGTTGTTGTAAAGTGTCGGTCCATTCGCTTTGATAAACAGAGTATGAATTATATCTATTGAGGGATCGACTGTACCAACAATTCCAAGTGATGGTAGAAGGCACACAAATGTTTTTCAATCGTATCGACAACAATCTTGTGTAGTCTTTTGTCCATGAAATTGAACGGATAAGAGATAGAGGCTTTTTGGGAGATTGCTCAGAAGATCATTCGTAGAAAACAGTATTCATGATGCAGTTCCGCAATTGTTACAGGTCTTGAAGGGTTTGCTCTCAGCGGTGCATGTACCATATTCATATGGATTCGCTATCATATTGCTGACTGTTACCATCAAAGCTGCAACATTTCCTTTGACAAAGCGACAGGTAATCATGTTTGTAGTAACTGTCGATTCTTATTCTAGACTTGGAAGTCATATTGGCTAATATGTGATGTTTGTGTCAACAAATGCTCGTAGGTCGAATCCACGTTAGCAATGCAGAATCTTCAACCAAAGATCAAAGCCATACAAACAAGATATGCAGGAGATCAGGTATGTTGTATTTCTTACTTGTTGCACCCCCTCCCGAGAGGCCGAATAATTACATGTTTATTAGAATCGAATAAATTTTTACCATTGGACGATAATTTAGGATGATAGCTTTGTAGTTTGCAGTAATCGTTGGCAGTCAGTGAACAGTGTTCCTCAATTATAGGCATTGATTGTATGGTGGACGCTTTTCACTTGTAAGATAAGGATCACCTGTGAGTACAATATAGAAAGCTGGTATGATAGTATTACTCTTGAAAGTCGCAAACCTCATGTATGCATCATGGAACATCTCATTCTCTGACTTATATTATGACTGAAGTAATGAGATTATGAAAATTTGATGGAAAAGAATGGAATACAATGCTTTAATTGTGGTGATATGAGGGCACCGAATTGTTGGTATTCTTTGTCATTAGAATGTCTCCACTTAAAGAAGTAGAAAAGCTGAAAACTTATGTTCTTTTGAATTCCTTTGTTGAATTGTATCTTTAACATGATGTATCGGACTTAATCTAGTTGCTTTTCAACAAATTCCTCATTTAATTTTTTCTTCTTGATTGTTTTTGATCTTCTGAAGATAGTTTTTCTGTTTGCTAGGAAAGAATACAACTCGAGACAGCACGACTCTACAGACAGGCAGGAGTGAATCCTTTGGCAGGTAATCCATCTTTCTTTTGCTCTGGGTTCTAATTTGAAGCCCCTTGTCCTGCACAATGAGGTCACTGTTTGTAAAAACAGGTCCTTTTCCCTGTAAATTTATTCTCTTTTTTGGTGGTATTTTTCTGTAGAAAAATGAAAACTCCCTCTTATCTTTCTTCTTGCTGCAAGAGGCGATTGTTTTGGTTCTTGCAGTATTACACTCGTAGAGGTGAATGCTGTAGCCTATCATTTATTAAGTGCCACTGTACATATTTCATCTCTCCATTTTTAGTGAACTTTAAAATATTTTGTGGCTCTTCCTATTATACGGATTTCAGTATACATGAATATGAATCCAGTACATGGGGGCAAAACATGAATGGTTAACTTGAATGGGTATTTTTAGCCTTTAGGTAAGATGCCGTAAATTATCGTTTCATCTTTCTTTTTCAATTCTCCTACTTGAACATGTTTTTTCTCTTCTCATGTGATAAATTCAAATGCTATTATTTATTGTGTTATTCGCAGGATGTTTCCCGACATTGGCTACAATACCAATATGGATTGGTCTCTATCAAGCTCTTTCAAATGTGGCAAATGAGGTGAATAGTTGTTTTAGAGATGTCGTTGGAATTCTTTTATTTGACAGCTTATTGGTTGCAACTGTAAGCAAAGTGGCAAAGTGCTGATCTTCTAAAGCTTTTCTTTCATAAAGGGACTCCTTACAGAAGGGTTCTTTTGGATTCCATCTTTGGGAGGACCAACCACATTCGCTGCTCGTCAAAGTGGTGCTGGCATATCTTGGCTTCTTCCCTTTGTGGTAAGTTTATGGAATGCCATGTAATTTGTCATGATTTCAATGGCATTCTATCTCTATGCCTCATGTTGCTATTGCATTTGTTTATTGGAATGTTTTTCAAGATAAAAGTGTGTTCTGGCACACCATGTGTTAAAAGTTCTTGGACAGTCCCTGGGTTGTTATCGTAACAGTAAGCTCATTGATGCTGATCGGAGCCTTTGATAGTAATGCGTGCCGTAGCCCATAGTGTATGCAAGTTTTCACAAAGCCATTCACTCCAGAGTCCTGTCGAAATAAAATTACCTGAATTTTATATCATGGCTATCTTGGACAATGATTTTCTCTGTCTCCTACTTGGGGACATATATTTCACTGACTCGGATCTTTTTCTGCATGGTTAAACATAGTCCAAAATATATTCGGATAAATGTCAAATTCTCCTAACATTTGTTATTGTGCTGTCTCCATGATTTTATTTTTATTCTGGGACTCTTTTTTGGATTCTTTGATGCGATCACCCTGCTCATATTATATTTGTATCGAACAGGATGGCCATCCTCCTATAGGCTGGCATGACACTGCAGCCTATCTTGTATTACCTGTGCTTCTTGTCGTCTCACAATATGTATCTATGGAGCTCATGAAGCCTCCCGAGGTATAAGAAAATTTGCCTATTTGTATTTGCTTTATCTCGATTATAATCTATATATTCATTTTCAGGCATTCTAAATCTCTGATGATTATATGTTTTGTCAGACTGATCCAAACCAGAAGAACACGTTGCTTATTTTGAAGTTCCTTCCTATCATGATTGGCTATTTTTCGTTATCTGTCCCTTCAGGATTGTCCATTTATTGGTATGTTTCCTTTCATCTTCTCTTTATGGTAACACTCATTGGATGCAAAAAAATTGATTGGATGATTTAGTGTGAACTCATAAACTCGAGTTTTCATTATCTCGTGACCACTTATGCTCGTTGCATATATATAACCGTATGACGTGTAGCTCAATTTTTCATTTTAGTATGAAAAGCAGGAATGTTCTTTTGGTAATACTATGGAGATTGTTGTGATTTGTCAGGTTTACAAACAATATTCTCAGCACCGCGCAGCAAGTATGGTTGCGGAAACTGGGTGGTGCAAAACCTGATGTGAGTGCAAATGCCAGCGGGATCATCACTGCTGGACAGGCAAAGCGGTTACCTTCTCAGCCTGCTCGCACTGGTGGAAGGTTTGTATTGTAGTCTACACTGCATCATTGTTTATGGCTTTAGAATCTTCGGAATCTAATATGAAGTTGTGAATGCAGGTTCAAACTAGTAAAAGCGGAAGAACAAAAGAATATAATTAGCAAAGCAGTCCCTGATGAGCTGGTTCAAGTAGTTTCTACTTCTGATTCTGATGCAGAATCAGATGAAGAACCCCCGGCAAAGGTGATCTAAATTTTCATGTCTCTTGCTGGGTGAATACTTTCTTTGAATTTGCTGGTTTTAAAAACAAGAGTTTTCTAACCGTATATGCAAATATTAAGGGTTTTCCTATAATGGTTCATATATACTCGTCTAATACGAGCAAGCAACTTACTCGTCTAATACTTTTGATAAACGGGGAATTTTGACAGGACCAGGAAATTTTGACAGAAGCTTACTCGTCTAATACGAGCAAGCAGCTGCCTGAGTTGTCCTCCTCAAAGAAGAGCAAGAGATCAAAGCGGAAGCGTATTGTCTGAACTCCGGATCCTGCGAATGTATGTAGCTTCCTCGTCACTTCATATTTGTGAATGTTTGCGGTAGTCGATATTTATAGTGGCAATTTTTGTTAGCTCGATAATTTTATCGATAGTTTACAAAATGCGCGTTGCCATGATTACTGTAACGGAACATAAAAGTTGTTAATAGAATGAGGAAATCGATAAATATCTGTTCGATTACTAGGGTTCGTACACATTTGCTTTAGGCACGTTTGCGCTAATGACCTGGTCTGAATGAAACAAATCAGGGTTCGCTTATTCCCTGAAATTTAACGGGATAGAGGACTCATTCTGCTGATAGCCTAGTATGAGTCCATTGCTCCAGTTGCTTATTTGCTACCGTGCCTGTTTTGACATGGTTCAAAGATGGAACTTCATAGTTTCAAAAGGCTGAGGGCTTGTTAGATATCCCTAAGATTACACACTAGAAATGTACAAGCGATGAACATGCGAGGAAAATCGGTGTTGATCTTATTGTTGCAGCAACTAGTTTCCAATTCAGATACAACATTTAGAAGCAATCAGCTCTTTGGTGGCGTGATGTGGCTTCCCATCCTGACAACATTGCCATCGATGTCCCTAACATATCCGAACTTCTGCCCCCACTCCTTCTGCTCCGGCTCCCTCACCGGCTCTGCTCCGTTCTCCACTGCCCTTTTGTACGCAGCATCCACATCCGCATAGTCGAAACAAACTTCAATCGGTCCTCGCTCTCTCTTTGATTGCGCTTCTTGAACTTGGCCGGTTATGTCATCCGTCTCTCGCTGGTGGATGGGCGTGAATGCTATCGTCGTCGACCCACTCTCCAGTTCTCCCCATCTGAAAAATGTTGTCCCACATCCCAGAGATATTAGCAACTAACTAGTATCAAGGATCTGTAACTGTTATCCTTAACGTGATCAACTGATGAACAAACATGGAACAAGAGCCGGTAAGCGCGGGACCTGTGGGAATGATCCAAGCGGCGGACGTTGTGGCCGAAGACGCTTGCGTAGAACGCGACGGATTTGGCGACGTCTTTCACGTACAGGACGATGTAAGCAAGCGCAGGATTGAGATTTGAAGCCATTTTGATCGAATTAAAGGCGTGCTTGGAATTGATCAGTGCAAAATGAACTGGAGCTTGAACCTCAACGATGCCTTTTTATTTTTCTTTTTGAACGATGCATGTCAAATCAAGGGTGATGATGATGCTTTTGTTACAGATCTGCTCGACATGTGGCATTGCCATTCCTGGGTTGCTGATTCCACGTGTCGTTCATGCCTGAATTTCAATACTAAAGAGACACACTCCGAACCGAATCAATGAACGATCTCAGACCGTATCAATAACAAGAAGATCAACTTGAATTAAGATGATCAATGATAAATATGAAAACAAATTTAACATTAGGACATCGTTTTAAATCTTTGGTTTTGTTTTTATCATGATCTTAACCATTTAATTTCACCATACTCATGTATTCATATGATCCATTACCATATTTTTTCGCAACGACAAAATAATTACTTCTTTCATTTCATTCAAATTAGAACGTTATCTTATGTTAACGATAAAGATATTCATGTCATGGATCGTTCAAGAAATATGATCATACATCATTTTATATAAAATTATCATGAAATATTAATGATAATTTTAATTATATATTATAATTTTAAATAAATAACATGATAAATAACAAATCCACTTAAAATAATAATATAATATTATTATTTAAATAAGAAAAAATACTTCTTTTATATAGTATAAAACCGAAGGGTTATATTTAGTGGACTACAATTTGATACACTTTTACCACTTTGTACCCTCACACAGACCACACTCCAACGAATTACGAGGATATTTTGTCTTCTGCTGGCGTGTCTGATCCAAAAAATCTACACTGCACAAACAACCACCAAACTCAATACTCTCTGCTCGTGAGTGGAGCCCTAGACTGACGCCATACGTGCAACTCGCGTAGTTGTCATGTCCTCTCATTTTTCCCTTTCTTGTCCCATTCTGCTCCCAAATTTCTCGGGATTTTCCTCTGCAAATCTGGGCGGAAATCGATCTCCGCTTCTTCGAGATCCGAAGATTCTCGAACTGTCCTGCTCTCGGTGAGGTACTCTTCGAATCTGATCATGAATCTTGTGATCTATTTTCTTAATCTAATCTTCGGTTCAGTGCTCCTACATGCGTAGTGGTGTGGATTTTCGGTTATGGTGGAGTTTGTGGTGAATTGTGGTATCATTGGTAGTTGATTGTTTCGAGATTTTGGTATTAGAAATTGAATCGCGGTGTTTGACTGAGTATGTGATAGAGTGTGTGCAGTAGCGTGAGGGGATTTTGATGATTGTTTAATTTTGAGTTGTTGGCGTGATTGAATTATGGTGGACGACTTCGATTGGGATGTCCAGTCAGTGATTGGGATTCGTTGATGATATTCCCAATGAAATCTATAGTTGAGTGTGATCAGCAATAGCAAGTCCAACCTTGATGCTAATGAGTGTAGTTGTTCTAGTAATTTTTTTGTCACCAAAAAGTGGTTTCAGCATCCGTCATAAAATTGTCACTCGTAGGTTTGGTTCTATTTTACACCTAAATGAATCCTTGGATAGGTGAAGTCAAATCTCTTGAAAATGTAAGAAACTCTAGAGAAGATATTGTTGAGGCTTGGATTAGTTATTGTGTTTTCAAGTCTATTGGCACTTGTGATGGGGATCCGTGGCAATTTAGTGGTATTCTTATATTTTCTCGAGAGGAAATGAAGTAATGAACAATCGTAAAACTCAAATCAAGGAGGGAGAAACAAAGCAAGGCTATTATGTACATACTCCTACTAAGTTAATGGGATAGTCATTGTGAGCTTCATTGTACACAAGAGATCTCAATGAAACCTTCCACAGGAATTCGTTTCTTAATTCATGATTGTTTGTTAAGCTTTGACAAAGCAAATAGTTAATTGAATTTCCCCTTGTTTAATTTCCATTTTTAACTTGCTGTTTGTATAAATGAAGTCGCCACTTCTTCACGGATGCATATTAGGCTGACTCAGTATTACAGGTGATTTGTTCATGCCTGGATTAAGCGATCATATAACGATGTTCAGTAGTGACCACTAGCCTACTTTGCATGCTCTTGTCACGAAAGTTTTGAGCATCCTGGTGATAAATCACCGAATACAGAAGCCGATTTCAATCAGCACTATTGTTGGAAGCGGGAGTTTTTCGTTAAATCGATGTTTTTTAATCAATGGAAGGCAAAACTAGCAGCTGGAACAGATACTCAAAATTGAGCACTTCTGTATCCAGAACCTATCCATGTGAAAACTTTCCAGTTCCAAACACAAGGAAGGATCATAAGTGTGTTGCGTCCAAAGATTTTATGGTCTTCGGAAGTGGAATTGCGGGGGATGCAGCTTTATTTTTACTCAAAATGGCCGCCTTGGAGACAATCAGGAGGTTTTCAAGAGCAAGGTGCCCATTGGCATGGAAAGGTGTTCAAGCACTCCAAGCCTTTTGCTACCCACCATTTAAGTGGATCCATAAATGGATGCCATTCAAGGGCTTGTTGAAGGCTGTCAAGGTTAGTGTTTGCACAGGTGAAATATTCTGTGCTTCCCTTCGAGTTTTCTGAGGAATGGAGTTTTTCATTTGTAGTTACCTTTGTTTAAGTCCTTTAAAAAAATTTAAAAAAAATCTCTAAGGGACTCACTTCTATTTTTAATGACCTTTCCTGGCAGGCATTCTCACGGCCGTTCCTAGTCCTCTCAGTTGCCACAGCTCTTTCTGATCATCAGGCAGAAACTGGTCCTACAAGAGGCCCTCTTGATTCTCGTCCACCTTCTGGAGGTGATTCAGAGTCGTCATCTGTGCACTCTTCAGTTAGTACAGGGTAATGGAATATGTCTCTACTGTTTCTCAGTAGTTTTGAGTTTCTTGGATTCATAGCATGTACATTTGCACTCAACTATTGTTCTTATGATTCCTGAGGAAATTATTCCCTTGCTTATTTTTTCATCAAGTCTAGAAGTGGATGTGCATCGTGCCATGTTCTTATTTGACTCTGGTTACATGTATTGGTATTATTACAGGAGTTCTGATGAAGCTCCTGACCAGGTACCAAGCGACCATTGGGTGCAGAATCTTCTTAAAGAATTTGAAAATCAAGGGATCAGCCTGCCAGAAAGGTAAGGAGTTCCAAGTATGTAGAAAATCCAACCAATGTGCATGGGTATCTGTTGCATAAGGAAGTCATCAAAGTTTTATGCATTGCCTATTTGCCTTTTTTTTAATGGCACTAAATTGTTAACTGAGTGTTCCTAAATCTATGTGTGGGCCGTGTCATTGAAGTCTCATGAATTTGCTTTTTCAATTTTGTGATGCCAGTGGCATTATCTATTGTTGTGAGCAATCATACACTGTATCTTATTTGTGATGCAGAATTAAGAATGAGCTCCCTCGGTACTATTTAGCTGCAGATGGTAACTTATCCTCTCTGTTAGCGGCAGTTAAGAAGTCAATTCGTTGGAGGGAAACATATTACTTTCTTTCTCAGGAAGAGCTCCAGTTGTGGTCTAATATGGTTTTTTGGCATGGATATGATGTGTTGCACCAACCTTGCCTTGTTGTTCGCCTTGGACTAGCTATCAATCTCCCGCCTGAAGAGGGACCCTGGTTTACTCAGGCTATCGGTAAGACTTCTTTAGCCTTCCCATTAACTTCTGGGATCTTCAAGTACTAATTTATTAAGACTCAGACACCGAAATGGTACTCTGACAAGAGGATGGATCGTGGAAACACCCTAGCTCTGTTCAACTTGGGTTACATTGGTTATGTTTAATGTGATAATCGATGCAATGGATCTGTTTGAGATATTTGCTTATGCAGTTTCTCAGGTGGAATATGGAATGCTAAATCTCATCGGAGGGAGAAATCCTCAAATGGCAGTTTTGATAGATTGTGAAAGGCTACCTCCACTAAAGATTCCGCTGCAGATGATGAGATCCTGTTGTGCAATTTTTCAAGAGCACTACCCGGACAGGCTTGGCTCCATGTTTGTCATCAGACTTCCTCCTGTTCTTCGCGTTCTAGCACAAACTTTTATTCAAGTGAGTTCATTTGGTTTCGCTTTTCTCCTTGTTTCTTCCGGTTAGACTTCAGATTCTGCAAAGTCCATATAATTTTGGGAGCTGACCCTTGTGTCTAATAAAGCTACAATCTCGATACAGTTCCTGGTTGCTTTCTATATCAGATAGTAGTATTCCCATCTCATGTGCATTCTGTTATTCCCATTTCATATGCATTCTGTTCTGGTCTGGTCTTTCAGATTCTGAAGCCAGTCACGAGACAGAGATTAAAATTTCTGGGTCAGAAGTACCAAGATGTTCTTTTGGAGCATCTTCAGGCTCTACCCGCATATCTTGGAGGGAAATGCTCCTGCTCGATATGCTCAAGCCATAGTGTCCATGATAAGCTAGATCTTCACACTACTATCGCAATGGCAAGCGAGATGGTAGAAGAGGCCATTGTCTCAGACAATGAAGATCTTCCTGCCGTGGATCCTCAACCTCGAATGAATTTGAACTTGGATCGTCATTTCGAGCAAAGTATGAGATCTGCTGTGGTGGCTGTTCTTATGATTTGGGTTTTCATTGCTTTCGTTTCGGGATTCCTTGACGCAGAAACTCGCCCATTTCCACTTCCACTCCCACTTCCTTGAGGTAATGGAAGAATTCTTGTTCATCACTATCATTAGTACATCAGTATGCTGTTGCCTTTTGCATGTGAATGTCACAATGATATATGTCGATATTTGTTTATATGGTTTGACTGCTATGGTGCTCGCCAATTCATTGTTTGAAACGGTCTCTGTTGGTTCCCGGTTTCTGCTGGATCCTATTGCTCATATCTTCTCCCTGCTTTATGATTAGCTGTTAGATGAAGTTTGTTCGGACTTGTTGGTCATGGAAGCCATGCATCTTCTTGTGTCCCTGGTAAAACAGCACTTAAAGCACCACGGTTAAAGCCATAAGTCACTGAAATGGGGAAATCCACTAGCGAAGCTGCGCATGCAGTTGAATATGTGTTTTAGAAGAATGCCTCAGTTAAGGGTAGAGATGCCGCTGTAGAAGATGTGTCCGGTACCCTTATGATCGTTTTGGCTGCAACTTTGAGGAGTGAAGTTGAACACAGCCGACGATGAACCAGATGTTTACTCGGGGATAGACATCGGTCATTGTAAATCCAATGGCTCTGTCCAATAACCTATTGTTGACTTACGAGGTTTGCGAACTATCTATTGCTTACTGGCAAGATATTCCACGACACCTAGGAAATCGGATGAGGTTGGCGACAGACATGTAGCTCGATACTGGTATCGGAAAAGCTTATTCCTCTCACGTTCCCTACACACTTTTGGCACATTGTTGCTTCTTCTTTAATACTACCTGGAATCAAATGATGGACAACGCGAATGACCACCAGAAAAATGAGCGTGACGCCGGTCCATTGGAAAATCATGACAAATATCATACTCTATACACTTTGGAACGTCATAGCGTGATATTAGACTAAGGTAATGGATGAAATATCTCGTGATCCATCCATGTGTGTAGTGTGATCATTTTAAGATCATTTTTTCATTCACCTCACAAATATCTCAGGGTGACTAAGTAATCCAAATGAATGTCGCTATACTGAAAGAGACAAAAAAGCATAACACTGACGAGAATTGCCGTCACCTAGAAAATACCAATGTTACACCGTTTATAAATGAAAGCTGTGAACTATTCACAACTGACTTCAAACTCACTGCACCAGAAAAAATCTCCGTCGTCACAGCACCGAAAAGAGAGGAGAACACAGAGCACATTTCAAGCTCAGTTGTTCAGACCAGTTCATATCCACATCGAGGTTGGTCCAATTCTTCCTTCATCTTCAATCCAACAAAAATAAATAAATTATTTCTCTCAATCGCATCTGATAATAATCATCCTTTGCTTGAATCTCACTCGTTTAAATCTTCACCTTCCTTTCATCGTTGTCAATGTTTGGTACCAAAACACTTTACTCTCGCGATCTGATCTATTCCTCGTCTCGCTATATATTGAGAATCGATCTCTTTGATTTGTGAATCATCAGTGGCGCACAATTAGGGTCTATTGGTGCTTGATTTGTAAGTTTTGGTGTCGATTTGGGGATGTGATGTGATTGCGAGTTTTGTTGTGATCTAAGAGTTTGTGATTTGTTGATTGAGTGAGTGATTGATTGATGTTTTGTTTGGATTTGAATT
>LIEC01008561.1:93698-138705 GCA_001925005.1 Drosera capensis | reverse complement strand
GGGGGGTGGGGTGTGTGGAGTGTGTGTCTGATGTGGGGGGCAGACCTTTTCAGAAAGAATGTGCAAGCACAGACCGGCCCAGACATGTGGGCCTGCTATGGTGGGGCCCAATTTGGACTGAGAATGGGCCCAACAAAGATCGGAGACTGGGATCCACTCCGGTCTCTCTCTGAGCCTGTGGTGTTTTCATATTCTTTTTCCAGTGTATGAAGCAAATCATAAGGAAAAAAAAAGTGTATTCTAAAATAATTAAGCCTAGTTAGTTTTCATCAAGGAAAAAAAAAGTAATAAGTAGGGTAGATGACAATCTTTCATGAGTAGAAAAGATGATCTAAAAAACTTATATTATCGATCATTAAATTAAAATCCAATTGATAATAAATTTGATTATTGATATTTATCGATTGTATAAAATTTGGGACGGATCCGACAAACATACGTTGATAATCGGTGTGAAATTTTTAATAATAATTCTAAACCGTTTTTTTTAGTTTGTTTTTTTTTATGAAATAACCTAAATAAATACATCTAAATTAACTAATAGTATTTTTAAATACATTAAGATGATTTTAACAATAAAAATTTGAAGATTTAAAATTAAAAAAAAAAAACGTTTGAACATTTTTCTCTAAAATAAAATTAAGCCTAGTTAGCAAGTTTAGGCATAAGTCATCAATTACGGTCATGTGTGTTCCGCTACATTCGTGCATATGCAAGTTCAGTATTTATCAGCCTATCGCAATATATGTACACATTGTGTCACTTGTAAGAGTACTCACATTAGATTATGTAAATAGGGATTTTATAAAAGAAAAAAAGTAGAATGACGATGAGATAAAAAATTAAAAAGATATTGAAAAAGTGTGTTGGAATGCGTTTTAAATTGTAATTGTTATAATGTGAGGAGATAAAGAAATTCGATAAAGCTATGTACTTTGTAGCATTCTTTATTTTTATAGGTCAATTTATATTAACATGATGTATAATGAAAAGTGAAAAATATTTTTTTTAAAAAAAATAAATAGAGATACCGATGTAAGTGCTCTAAGTGTTTGGTCAAATGTATATAAGAGAGTTTAATTCCAAAAAGAGTATGGTTGAAATATTGGAGAAGAATCGATGTTGCTTCTTGTTATGGCAACTATATAGTCCATATGTTACCATTTATCAAGGTAATGAGGTAGGTATATGATACTTATATAGATAGCTAAATATAAGTAGATGAAACCAAGTTCAATTAAACAAGAACCCCTTTTCTAAATAATATGTAAATGGGGGTTATAAGCCTAGCTATATGGTTATTCCATGTGGGCATTATTCTTTTCGAGCATATAGTACTATACATAGTCGCGAAGATACTCTCTCTATATACAAAACCTAAGTTATAAATCTACGGCAACTTATGCAAAAGAGAAGCATTTTCGACGGTGGGGATGAACGAACCACCCTGCCTATCTTCCGCATTGTGTAGAATGTAAGAAAATAAATACTGCAATGATTTGATCTAAGTATTTATCCCTACCCTAACAATTTGTGTAGCATGCAGACATTCTATATTTGTATGCTGGAATGCATGCCAACTATACCTATGGTAATGACTCTCGAGCTATACGTGAAAAAAATTCTTCCAATAATCATTAAGGAGTATATGCATAAGTCAAATACCTCGATGGCAAAGAAACTAATGCAGGAGTATTTTCATCACAAAAATCAAATATTTGAGATTTAAAAAAAAAAATCAGACTAGAAATTAAATAAATGTTTTGAACAAACATGTTGGTGGGGAGACCTACAGTAGTAGTTTCTTAACTCCTGTCTGCCGTAGAAATATTTTTCCCCTTCATTTTTAGCCGTTTCTATCGTAATTTTTTAAACCGTTTTTATCATAATTCACGTAGAATCGATTTGTACACATAACTATAGTTGAATATATTCAATTTTGTGAGTATTTCAATGTCAATTGTTCGAGTTAAATAGACCGATCCCTCTTCCTCCTGTTATTGTGGCCGAATAGTTATTTGATCCATAGCTCCGCCCGTCATTTTCATACGTTCTAATACTGACTTTCATGAGATTAGTAACAGACCAGTGTCCATGTGAAAAGTTAGGTTTCCAAGATTATAGGGATATGTGGATTCCATATTGGACCAAGGGAGGATTATGATTATGATCCCGAAATTGAAGTTCAAGACACATCGCCTCCTTCAAGATAATACATAGCGGTAATCATGCACTTCACGGATGAATTCTGTAGCTAAAATACTGTTTTTTTAAAAAAAAGACTAGACGGTAAAATGATGATGATATGGGTGAAGAAGCTAATTAATAATTAAAGCTGTAACGTTGGTTTTTGGACATGTATAGCGACAATGTAATCAGTGACAACACTACACTATTTGATTCTATCTTTGCGTTCAGGTTTCATGATGGCGAGTTCTTATCACTACAATGTAGTTCGGGCTTATCGTACCTATATCTTATCTTCGATGTAAGTACAGAAGTGAAGAGGTAATATGATGTGATGAACAATAACCATGATAAAAAAAAAAAAAAAACATGACACAACTATTTTGCTAATTAAAGTGACATCTTATAAGACCGCCAATTAACTACATATGTAACAGAGATCGTTCATATTTGAAACGGATTTGTGATGGTTTTCTACTAACTTGATAGCACTTGCTAATACAGAAGGTATGGACAGGGGGATCACAAAATTGAACTGGCATGATATTTCGATCTACAATATTTGAGACTAAACGTCTCAACGTGCATCTATATGTTTAGATCAAACTAATAATCTAATACTAAACTAAAAGTTCAATTTTAGTTCCATATGGTTTCAAGATTGACGTGCACTTAATTAATTGCTTTCTAGCATGAAACGACCGTGAAAATGGTGACTGATATCACAAAAATAAAGGTAACAAGAACAAGGAAAAGTTCCTTTAGGAGATTCACATGCCCGAACATATGAGGTGTATACTCCCCATATAATAGATCGATTGTCCCAAAAAGAGCTAGCTGGGCATGCTGGAATGGGCACATACCTAAATGGTCCAAAACATAGCTTACCATATACAACTCCCTTTACACCTTTTGCCATCTCTTATCATTTTTTATTTCTGTTTTCCGTCTTCTTTTTAGTTGAAAAGACGACGTTTCATTATACGCAAAGCCTGAATTATTATACGTTGCCTCAACCTCGATCTACTTGAGGTTAATTAGCAGATCCACTCAAAGATAATTAATCTTTCACCAAAAACTCTTCTCTGAAAGACAAGTGAGGAATTATACCACAATATGAAGGATCAAAGACAACGAACCTTATCAATCAGTGTGATCAGTTGATCTATTTCAATACAGTGTTTTGGAAGACAATCAAAAGTCAGGGAGATGAAATCCATTCCTCAGAAAATGATCACACCAGAATCATACCAGACAGGAGTGCATATGGGGCACAGCAGCAATATATACTTTGCCATTTTTGCTTTGTTTCACTCACTTTCATCTTCCTTGAAATGGTTACTTGGGGTATGATACTTTGGTACTGTCTTGAAAGTGAAAGTGTGTTACTACATGTGAGCTGCTGAGTCAGTTACATGTTTCGAAGATTTGAGATAATCTTTTTCCCAACAGAAGTTGAATAAGATTTTCCCCTAAGAGTAAATAAGATTTGGCGCACTTAACTTTACCTTCGATCAAAATCAAGTTCAGCCTGTAATTACTGACCGATCGCAGACGCTAATATGATAACAGGGTAATCAGTTGCTACATACCAAATGCATTGAATATCTTCACTAATCGCGACTCTATTAACCGATCTTAGGTCTTGGATGAGCAGTGTCCAAACTTTCCTGAAGCCGATGCTGGGATAAGATTAGGAAATATATCGAAGTCAATTTGTGGACCATTGGATATTCAATTACTTTTCTAGTTGGATCTGGATTAGGATTACTTTACTACCTAGCTAGATCTCTAATGTGTGACATTCCAATTAGGTTGAGATGCAGTTTTCTTCAAGTGTCACGGTATGACAACTAACTCTAAGTCGTTACTATAGGTTAACTAGGATGAATTTTCTTTTTAGGTCAAACGGCAATCCTTTCAGGTTAATTTAACACAGTTTGATCGGCATGGAACATTCATTTTACGGCATTAGTCTTGTATCAAGCTCGTTTCAGTTTTGGTGACGGACTTCCGAAAGAACTTATACTATTGCGACATTGAGATGAGATCTTCTGTTTTAGACAAAATGAAGGTCTATTGCTTAGAAACAAGAAGGATAAGTTACTTGGGTTGCTCAGGAAAAACTAATACCAGGAGGTACAGGACACAAGCTACGCAACCGAAACACTGTATTTGACATTTGATGAAGGGTAATTTAACAATGATGTATATTTTAATCGTAAATCTTCGTTCATATGCTATACTCATATCATGAGCAGATCTGTTACTTTGAGGTAACAGTGCTGGAGTTGTTATTAGTTATTACACCTGTAACTACGTTGCATTTAATTGGTGCTCTTTTTGCATCTTACTCAGGCATTTCGAAATCAGATGGAAAACAAAAAGGTTAATTAATCCGAGTGACACGAACAACATTAGCATGCCGGATCACTCTCTATCGTATTCTTTGACACCGAGTGTCTTCTCTGGCGGGCATGGAGACCTCGGTATCGTGAATTCTGATGATGCATGAACTTAGATCGTTGCTTAAGTGAGTTATTTCTTTTTTTGTTTTTAACTAAAACCAAATGAAGCGTTGCTAACTTGTCCTCTATTTCTCATCCGTTCAAATAGTTCATTACCAACTCCTTTTGTGAAATAATGGTCACATTTAATGCCCCGCATTAACTGCCACACTGAAGAGAGAGTCCACGAATTTACTGTACCTTTACTCATCTCATTGAACGCTCGATCGCATTCCGAATTTTTCAACCACCCAAAGGTCTCTCAACGATAATTCAACCTAAAATACTCAACAAAAGAAGCTGAAAAAACATATTATATTCGTCTTAAATCGATGTATATCCGATATAAAATTATATATATATAGATATGTGTTGAATTTGAATAGAATTTGATAAAAAAAATTTTTTTTTTTAAAGGAAGTGAGATATAGGTGTGATTTATGATAAAGAATAAAAAAGAAGGAAAAAGAAGATGATGAGATAGTTTAATTATATTGATATAAATTTATTATCAAGTAATAAAAAATAAAAAGTTATATTTTTATTGGGATCAACAAAAAACAGTATTACAACAAAAAATAGTATTGCAAAAAATTTTAAAATATTGAGATAATTTTATAAAAAACGAAAACTTTTTTAAGAAAAAATTAAAATAGGTATCTAATTGTTTCATGACTTGAGTTGGCTTGGGATTTAGATTTGAAATAAAAATGATTTTGGGTATCAATTTGGAATGGGAATTCCTGTATTTTGCAGTGGGTTGGGCGGTATTGATTTGGGTCAGTCAAATATGTATCGGTTGAGAATTATTTTCCCGGATTATATTAATTGAAATTTTTTTTTATTGTTTTGGGGTACTTTTCCTATTTTCTACTCCATACCCACAAAAACAAAAATATCTAAATACACAAAATCAACACAAATATTAATAAAAAAATTAATACAACGTTAGTCAATTAGGTGGCGTGACCTTTTTTTAAACTATTCTATCAATTAGCTTTGAAATTGCTATGATTTTTTTATCCAACAGTTAAAAAAAAAAAGATGATGATACTTAATTTGTTATGCTACATTGACTAATTTTTTTCAACATTAATAAACATGTTAAGATAATTCTTTGTAATTTATTATTTTCGTCTCATTTAAATTGTAAAGGTTTGATTCGATATGATAATTTATTTGTATTTTAATTAATAAAGAATGATAATTGGTTTAGATGAATGTGTGGGATAAATGAGTGAGAAAAAAAATAATGATAAATGGATTAAGATGAAAAAAATTGATAAATAAATAAAAATTATAATTTAAATAAAAAATCTAAAAAAAATATTATAATTTCAATCAAAATGGAGAAGTATTGAAAACGTTGGGGATATATCGATTAAATTATTGCAAAAAAACGGAACCAGGAAGGAAGGAAAAGAGAAAATATAAAATGCCCAATTTGCCTCGATAAACGAGCGGCAAATCACCTCACACTGTTGCCTCCACTCTCTTCTCTCTGTGTTCTCGCCTCCTCGAACTTCTCTCATCAATGGCGGCCATGGCTAGGGTTCCTCCTCCTCCGCTCCATCTCCCATAATGCTCCCTTTTCTTCCTCCTCCTCCTCATTCTCTCTCCAGACCATTTCTGTAATTCCCCCGCGGCCATCTCTCCTCGGCCGAGATCTTTCGACGAGATCTCGGTTACTGCAAGTTCGAGCTCGGACCCTTAGATTCGACATCGCCGAGCCACGGCAGAGCGGGGCGGAGCGAAGCGAAAGTGATTCCGTCTCCGTTTGTTTCCACTCCGTTTACGAGCTTTGTTCCTGTTTCCTCGATTCCGTAGACAAAATTTTGCTCTCACTGAATCTCTTGCTTCGACGTCCTGTCGATTCGGTTCATTTCGTCTGTGTCTTTTCATCTTCGTCCGATCTTGAAACGTCTTTTCTGTTACAGTGATAGAAACAATTAATCAGTGTACTATTTAAATGCTTCTTTGAGGTTTCGTTTCTTTTTGTTGCCGTTTCGGGTTCGAGAAAGTGAGTGTGTGAGGGTTTGGAGAGAGATTTCCCCAAAAAATGGCGATGGCGGTGGCGCAACATCACAGGGAGAGCACGAGCGGGAGCATCAGCATCAGCAATCAACGGGACCGACAACGAGAACGAGAACAACTGGATGCGGGGAAGTATGTGCGGTATACGGCGGAGCAAGTCGAGGCATTGGAGCGTGTGTACGCGGAGTGTCCGAAACCTAGTTCGCTGAGGCGACAGCAGTTGATTCGAGAGTTCCCGATTCTTGCTAATATTGAGCCCAAGCAGATCAAAGTCTGGTTCCAAAATCGAAGGTATAGAATCTATAGATCCATGATTTGAGATTTTGGTGAAATTTGTTGTGTGATTGTTTTGAGTTGGGATGAATTGGGGTTTTGTTGCGTTACAGGTGCAGGGAGAAGCAGAGGAAGGAGTCGTCGAAGCTGCAGACCGTGAATCGGAAGCTGTCAGCTATGAATAAGTTATTGATGGAGGAGAATGAACGATTGCAGAAGCAAGTTTCGCAGCTCGTGTGCGAGAATGGACACATGAAGCAACAACTTCACACTGTATGTTCTACTTGATTTCCTGTTTTAGGTGATTTTAAAGGATCAGTTGACATCTTTGAAAGCTGGTGTATATTATCTTGTAAAGGTTCTTTACTTTATGTACCAAATTACTTGCTAAATCTGGAATTTTTCGCGGCCACACAACACGGTGAACTCAAATTTATCTTACTTTTGCTCATTCTCTTGATCTTGGGTGTGATTTCTGGTTATTGGGTTTCCTTTAGTTTCATCAAGGTTGCAATTGTGCTGGTTGATATGGCATTGGCCTTTTGTTCTGGATGTGATTTCTGTTGTTGGTTGTTGTATGATATATGTGCTACGGACTGAGAAGGATGGTGATTTAATTGCATGAATTGCCTTGCAGCCATCTGCTCCAAATGCTGATGGAAGTTGTGAATCCGCGGCCAACGCCAGTCAGCAATCTCTAAGAGACACTAACAACCCTGCTGGGTAATTCAAGTTCCCATCAGCTCTTTCATTCAAACTCGACTTTCTTAGAGTATTCATCATCCGTTTATATGTTTAATTTCAGACTCCTCTCCATTGCGGAAGAGACCTTGGCAGAGTTCCTCTCTAAGGCTACAGGAACTGCTGTTGACTGGGTCCAGATGCCGGGGATGAAGGTTTGATATCTCCTTTACAAACTCAAGTATCTTCATGTTGGGTTTTTCCTATCCATTTTACCCATATTTCTCGAAATGAAACCACTTCCCACTCTTTGCGCTCATCTGCTTGTTTTATTGATGTCTTCAGCCTGGTCCGGATTCAGTAGGGATCTTTGCCATTTCACAAAGTTGTAGTGGAGTGGCAGCGAGAGCCTGCGGTCTTGTGAGTTTGGAACCTACCAAGGTATGATGTAGTTCATTTAGCAGTGCTGGTTTGATGAGTCCCGATGGGCTTTATTCTGTTCAAGCTGGACATTTCTAGTCTGCAATGTACTGCTTTTCTGATTGGTGAAAACTTGGTGTTTCCAAATCTCCAGATTGCGGAGATCCTTAAAGATCGTCCAGCTTGGTTCCGTGAGTGTCGGAGCCTCGAAGTATTTACCATGTTTCCTGCTGGAAATGGAGGAACTATTGAACTAATTTATACTCAGGTTGAAAGAGTAGTCATTAGTTGTGTTTTGGTTAGCAAGTCAAAATTTGTAAATTAAATATTTTTTTCTTTGAATTTTCCTTGCCAGATCTATGCTCCTACTACATTGGCTCCTGCGCGAGATTTTTGGACGTTACGATACACGACGACTCTTGACAATGACAGTATTGTGGTAAATATGCATCCATTTTCTTTGTTGTTCGTGGTTTTTGATCCTTCAATGTCCTTTATCTTGTTTAAGCATTAACCAAATGAACAATTTAGTATAATGTACTGGTTTTCTTTACTGCACCTCCTCTTTCTTGAGTTGAGACGTTCACTTTCTCTACCAACTACTGTGTATGATCTAGTGCACCATTTTCTTTGAGTTTATTAGCTGTGGAATGATAGTATTCTAATGATCAATTGCTTCCTCATTGTCAAGGTGTGTGAAAGATCCCTGTCTGGTTCTGGACCAAATGCTCCTCCTCCTCCTCAGTTTATTCGGGCTGTAATGCTTCCCAGTGGCTATCTGATAAGACCATGCGATGGAGGAGGATCAATAATCCATATAGTGGATCATCTTAATCTAGAGGTTTTTGACTTGTGCGAACTAGCTAATTAACACTAGGAACTATTACAGTATTACTTGTGTGGAGGAGCTAATGATGTTCATAATTTCAGGCTTGGAGTGTGCCTGAGGTAGTAAGGCCTTTATATCAATCATCCAAGGTAGTGGCCCAGAAGATGACAATTGCTGTAAGTGTGCAAAACCTTTTTTTTTTTCCTCTTCCAATCACCTCCTAGAATTCCTTGTGGGGATTTCATTTGAGCAGTCTGCTCAAATATTTAGTTTGCAACTTTCCTGGAAACAAACTGGTTGATTCTCAGGACTAAGTTACAACATGTCAACATGAAAGGCAATCTTTTCGCTTTAAAAAATATTCATTGAAAAATTCCAGTCAGTGCAGCAACTAACTTTGCTTGTTTCTTTGAAGGCCCTGCGCTACATCAGGCAAATTGCTCAAGAGACTAGTGGTGAAGTGGTATACAGTATGGGCAGGCAGCCAGCTGTCTTAAGGACTTTTAGCCAAAGACTAAGCAGGTTTGGCTAAAGCATTTTAATGTGTTATGCTTTTTCATTTTATGTGAACGGTGAACTTTTTTTTTTTGGTTCCCTGATAATTTTAGAACTGGTTTTCTGTAGGGGCTTTAATGATGCTTTCAATGGATTTACGAATGATGGCTGGACTTTGCTCAGTTGTGATGGATCGGAAGATGTGGTATTGACAATCAATTTGACAAAGAATGTTCTGAACCACTGTAATCCTGCTCACAGTCTTTCCATGGTGGGAGGCATTCTCTGTGCAAAGGCATCTATGCTCCTTCAGGCAAGTGTTGCAAGTAGTGAGGCCAATTTTTTTCTTTATATTTATTGTTTTTCTTTGTTATTACTAGCTATTTTCATAATGATAATAGCTTTGAGATTCACTGTGCAATTTACTTTGATGTTGTGCTGGTTTCTTTTTACAAGTGCTGTTACTTGATCATATATAGGATTGTGAGATCACAAGCTACTCCCATCAGTAGTATTATGTTAGTAATAGCTATGAGGTGAATTATGATGTGATATTGATTCCTTCATTTACATTTGGGGTATCCATTGGTAAAAGAACAAATACTGGTTAAGTATAGTATTATTTAGGGAAGTTACGATGTTGCACATGACTTGACTATAATGGAAGCGTTCATTTTCATTGAGTGAATTCATTGGTAAAGAGCCAGTATTGGATATATCACATGCTTTATTTATTTATTTATTTTAAAATCATGTGAGGGGGGCAGCAGCCAGCCCACTGTTGCCCCCTTAACCCCTATCAAATTTAGGTTGTCATATTCATATATTCTTCTTCAACGAACCTAAAATGGTTAGGTTAGTTGTCATGACTACATTGCAACTCTGAGTGCGATGTGGAAAGAGCAGCATTACAAGTCTTTTTTTTTTTATATCGATTACAAGTCTTTTTAACATAGTGAAAGATGTTAACTTTCTTGTGTTGAACATGCTGTGTTTCCTGCACAGAATGTACCTCCGGCAGTATTAGTTCGGTTCTTGAGGGAACATCGATCTGAGTGGGCTGATTTCAATGTGGATGCCTATTCCGCTGCTGCCTTAAAAGCCAATGCATATGCATTTCCAGGGATGAGACCAACAAGATTCACAGGAAACCAAATCATTATCCCGCTTGGTCATACAATTGAGCATGAAGAGGTTTGTGCATCTTGTAATTCTGCATACTTCTGTAGCTATTCACTGCTTGCTCTGCATCCAGTTGGAATGATCAGTTTGATTTGACTTATCTTGGCCAATCCTTGTCAAAATGTTCTAATCTTTTGTTTGCATATCAGTTGTTGGAGGTGGTTCGACTTGAAGGTCATTCACTTACACCAGAAGACACTTTTGTATCAAGGGACATTCACCTTCTACAGGTATCTATGCTTTCAACATTGAAACTTGTGACTATGTCATCACTCCATCGCTTCTTTAAATTAATTTTACAGTGACATTCATCTTTTGACTATGTTACAACTTCACTATATTTCACTCAAAGATTAATTTTTGTATTTGGGATGAAGATTTTCAACAATCTTATGCAATCACTTGCTCTAATGGTTGCCTGCTATTGATGCTTTTCCTTCTGCTTATGCAATCCGGAAGGTAGCCCATTTGCTCAAGTTTCTTTATCAATTCAAGTAGTGTAGAACGATAAATATTAATGAAGATGATTTTCTTGCATGCAGCGTATCGTTTCTTTTATGCCCACAGCTGTTGTTTCCATGTTCTATAACATTGCTTTCTCTTGGCAGATATGTAGTGGGATTGATGAGACTGCAGAAGGAGCATGCTCTGAACTTGTCTTTGCTCCAATTGATGAGATGTTTCCAGATGATGCTCCATTGGTGCCATCTGGTTTTCGTATAAGTCCCCTTGATGCTAAACCAGTAAGTAGACGTTTCTATGATTTGCGTAAACCATGCTGGCATGCTCTGATTGTCAACACATCACCAGAATATTTTTTTGCTGGACTAGTAATTTTCCTTATTGGCTGTGTCCTTGTGATCGGTTTAGTGTGTTTGGATTTCACTCATTTCCTTGCTTAGTCACTGGCATACTGGAACTGGTATTCTGCATTTTTTTGGTATTTCTATTTTTTCATTGTACTGTTTTCCCCCCCTTTGTACCTTTTCCTGTTTTTAGTTTTTTGGATACTGATTTGAGCTCTGAACACATGCCTATGCAGGAAATAGTTGCTCAGAGAACTCTTGATCTAACATCTAGTCTTGATGTCGGGCCATCAACAAGTGCAGGAGCTGCAGATGCATCATCATCATCCACCTCTAGATCGGTTTTGACAATTGCGTTCCAGTTCCCCTTTGAGAGCAGCCTACAAGACAGTGTTGCAAACATGGCTCGTCAATATGTCCGTAGCGTGATCTCTTCTGTTCAAAGAGTAGCTTTGGCAATAGCCCCATCAGGAGCAACCCCGGCTGTTGCTCCAAAAATGACCCCAGTCTCTCCCGAGGCTCTTACACTAGCTCATTGGATCTGCGAAAGTTATAGGCAAGTTTTTCTTTCTTTGTCTGTTATGTTTTCATCCGTGAGATGCTCTGGACCAATGTAGCCCAATGTTCTCCTGATCGTGTAGTAATATTCTTCTCTTTTGTTGGGTTTATCTATTCTGCAGCTACTCTTTAGGATCAGAACTATTAGGAACTGCTTCGATGGGCGATGATGCTGTGTTGAAGCATCTTTGGCATCATCCAGATGCCATTCTGTGTTGTTCATTAAAGGTAAATCAAAGGGTTGTAGAATGTCTATTTAGAATCGTGTCCATCTTTTGTTCTTTTGTCTGCAGATGCTGTGATTTGATGCTTGTTATTCCTGAACTGCATGGTCTGGAATTTTTATGTCTATCAATGAAATTTGGAATAATAATTTAGCAGGAAGATGTTCAGGTCTGTTAAGCTAATTGTCCATTGATGGAGATCATTCTGATAACTTCTTCATGTGCCTTGCAGTCACTTCCGGTTCTTATCTTTGCGAACCAAGCAGGGCTTGACATGCTTGAGACGACCCTCATGGCATTACAAGATGTCACATTAGATAAAGTATTCGATGATTCTGGTCGAAAAGCGCTTTTTGCTGAGTTCCCAAAGATAATGCAGCAGGTACAACCAAAACTCAGCTCTTCACCATATCCCAAATTACATCACTAAATTTTTTACTTCCAAGTCTTTCATTTACTGTGTCTGCTATTCTCAATTGGACTTTTAAGTTCATTGATCAATTCTTTCAGGGTTTCGCATGCCTACCGGCAGGAATATGCATGTCGACAATGGGTCGACATGTCTCATTCGGTCAAGCAATCGCATGGAAGGTGTTCGATGTGGACGAGAACTCAGTCCACTGTCTGGCCTTCACTTTCATCAACTGGTCTTTCTTGTAACCTTACGCTCATCATCATCTAAACCATCTATATATCATGATGAAAAATCTAGGAAAGTTTTTTTTTTTGCCTCCCATCCCCCTTCATTTCTTCATTTTTTCCCCTCTTGTACAAGTGTGTCACATCATCATGTAAACATTACCCCAACTGGTTTTGCTTTCTTCTAGTAAATTATTTGGCTTTGGAAAAATTCAGATGATCCTCTTGTAAAGTGAGATTGGGTAGAGCTATGAGTAGAGAATTAAATGTGGAAGGGAGCCCATCCTATACAGTAGTTGTAATGAGTTGAACTGACCTGGACCGTGCAAAAGCTACAATGAAGAAGAAGAAGAATGATGCTTGTGTAGTAAATCCTTGGGTGGTGCAGTAAATGTTGTCTTACACACTGGTTTGGGCTCTCATCTTTTTTATCTTTTTGGTTACAAAATTTTGATTTTACTAGGCTACATTGACATGGTAAAAGGGGGCCTGGCCTGGTTTGGGGAGGAGATATGTGCATTGCTGTTCGCTGTTAGCTGCACCACTGTGAAACTGTTGATGATGCTGACGATGAATCATCAGAATCCCTGCTTACTTGCTGCTAGTGGTGATGATGATGATGAGTCTGTGTTATTCTGGGCTCTGTGGATATCTGTTGTCCTTGGAAATTGATTTTTTGACTACTCCTGTCAAACGCCATTTTCCAATTTGGGCAAGCAGAAGAGAACTTTTTGAGAAAAAAAAAATGGCATTGAATTTTTTTGGGTTTCGCTGCATTTACTACGTTGGAGGAGAATTGACCACGAGAGGAAAAAACTTGTTGCAGTGAAGGAGTTGCAGAGATATGAGTAGACGAGATTAGATTGTGGAAGTTGGAGCTGTTACATTGTGATTGCTGTTACAGTTACAGCGGAGCTGTAATTCTTATCTTTACAACAATCGGTATTTGATGGACTAGTGCCTATGTGGATGAGTCCAGCATTGGCAAGTTACCGAATCAGTATGATGGTTGGAGATTCGTGTTTTGGAGAAAAGGTGCAATGGTCCAAGTGGGAGCAAGAACAAAGTGTTTCCCGCATTTCTACAAGCCACGGCATTCATAGGGTCATGGACTATATATTAAGAAGTGTGTTTTGCATACGATGATTCTATAGCATCCGATGTTGGTCAAGGCCTGACTAATCATGCAACGCTGATACGAGTTGCTGCTCTTGTTAGCCTCATAAGCAAAGACTCAACTATAATGCTATGCGCGATTTGAAAAAGGTGAAGGGGCATAGACTCCATCTATAATGCTTAATCCTCCCTGTATGCCTATCTAGAGAGTCCAGATGGTAACGGGTAAACAACAATAGATGCGTCGGGGAGCAGGAATCACCGTGCTCCAAGAAAATAGAAGAAAATAGTTTTAGAGTATGTCGTTTTTCATTCTAGCATTTAAATCGTTAAAATTATCATCACTGTCATCATTCGAAAAGCGTGACTGATAATCCATGATTTGCTCCATATGAGCCGTTAACAAGCAACATCACATATCAACAATCATCCTACAAAAGCTTCATACAATTTCCACACTAATCAAAAACCTGCATTCTATGCAAGTACTGTTGTTTTTTATACATGAATGTTCGTGTGTGTCCTGCATGTACAAATTGTTCTTGATACAATCACAACAGAAGTCATGGGAATGTCTAATCTCTCTGTCTTCTTTCTGATCCAATGCTATATTAGAATTCTGTAAGCCATCAATATATTTCGAGCACGACAAGAGCAAGGATACTTGCGTGTGATACTTAAAGGTATTTGTGAGTTATGTGATGGTATTGTGTTATGTTCTTCGAGATGTGGAAGCCAGAGACCAGAAGTTCAACAGGAAAGACGGTAGAGAAGCAAAGCATGCCAGGAAACTTATGCCGGTGGCCAATTCAAACTCAACACAGTGATTCACGTTACAACCATCTAGATCATTGTCGATGAGGACTGTTATGCCTGCTGATGCACAGGCCGCGGAGAATGTCATTGTGGAAATGACCTGCAAACAATTAAGGATAAGAGGGAAACGTTGTCTTTAAAACTTCAGCATTTCCCATAATTCATACCCAATGCGGAAGACTCCTGTCTACGACTAGATACACAATAAGCGGATATAGAAGCATGATAAACGACTGATATGCCTACGTGTAGGCTTACCCCATCAAGACAAGTGAAGATGCCGAGGGCTTTAATGTTTCTGTATCTACGTTTCACCAAAAGAGCATATACATCAGTTGCCGCTGCGGCAAGGCTCCAAACTATCTGTAGGCCAGAAGCAGCAACCAGGAAGCTGCAACATAGACGCAGAAAAAACAGAAACTGAGGGCATGCAGCAAAATGGGTATCATGACAGGTTTGCTTAACAAACTCATCAGATATCATGAGAAGCAAGGCCTACAATTTTGGCCAGACTCTGGATCTAAGGTTCTTAACAGACTTCATTGATCAGGCTAATCTATTCAAAATAATATATGCACTGTAACCTTGCCCAGGTTCACATGCATCATGTTGTTCATGGAAAAGAGTTCAGAATAAACCAAAAGGCATTCCAGCTTAGAGTAAGATTTCGGCGGACAAAGTATCATACGATGAGATATATTGTCTCACATCACACACCGAGAGAATGTTCCAACAGGAAAGTGTTGTGCTTGTTATTGCCTTTGAAGATTAGAACACCACAAAAGATCGATTTCATGTTTATACCTCTGTGCTGATGGTTGTTGAACAACAGGTTTGCCGATTTAAATACTTTTAAACCATGCATACCAGTCATGATCATCTAAAGAACAAAGGTGCTAAGGCCGAGCCTTGATTCTTTCCGATATGAGTAAGATAATAGTTTAAACTTTACTTTCAAACCCTTCTTTCCATCGTCATTTCTGTTAGTGAGTTTCCACTACCAGTATTTCATAAAAGATGAAATAAGAAAGTCAGCATAGAAGAGTCATCTTGGGTTAGACTGGGAGAGTCAGCAGATCGGTCTCTTTTATTCCCTCCTCGATTTCCATGCTCAAAATAGCATGAACACAACACAGACTTTATCATATCTTTTAAACTCAACAAGTGAGTAGCTGTCAATCATCTAAGCAATTACTACTTCAAGCACATAGCCCAAACGATTCTCTAGTTTCATCAATCATCCAAATCTCATACATAGCTCTGATACCAACTGTCACGGGCTCAATGTTTCAAAACCGTGCGGCACCTAGACACGCTTGGCTTCGTATCTAAGTTCAGCCTTTTCCCTCTTGAGACGATGCTCAAAACTTGTGAGAGTGCTAGCAACCGAGTAAAGAGGTTTGAGAGTGTGAGTGTTTGGGGAGAACTTGGATGCTTTGTATTGCTTGAATTGAGTTTCCGAGGATTTGGATGGTTTGGCAAATGAGCCAAGCCCTCCCTTATATACAACTCTAAGGAGAGTTCTAGACCCCGTGTCTAGAATCCTCCAAGCCTAGGGTTTATATGAAGGTTCTAGAATTCTCTAACAAACCCTACCAAACCCTAACACTATCTACAAAATTGTAGAAGTGTGAAGAATGTTCCGGACATGAGCTAAGCTTGTTAGGCCTTCTTTGGATTGGGCTTCGCATCGGGCCATACTCCAAGCCCAGCCCGTGTCATACTCAGACTTATTTAATTGTTGATAGTCCTCAGCTGTCCATAACTGAAATACAGCCCCATGAACAAACCACAACATTTCCATATTGTATGATACGGCCAGATGCAAACCAGGATGCCCAACACCCACCTAAACCCAACTGTCGCTATTACATCCTCCAGCCCCACATCTCTCAACCCAAAAGCATAAGCCAACGTAGGATACACTACACACAAATATACACACTAACACGGTATCCCTTTCATTACTTCCTATTAGATATACATATGTGGGTCTTCCATGGTAAGTTTAAGATTTTAGTAAAGTTATTCCTCTGACACTTCCCTTCCCTTGTAAAAGAATCATACAACACAACGCATTTCTCAGCAGAAAAGTGAGAAAACAATCAGCCCCAATGTCAAACTCTACCCAACGCACGATCATCAACCGGAAACAATTCAGAAAGTTCCAACATGATGGATCAAAAGGTCAATAATTATACCGAAACGCGGTGGCGGAGGCGAAGTCACTGGTTGACGCCATGATCCAAAGTGCAATCACAGCGAACACAACCTGACACACCCTCAGCGTCAACCCACCCGGCGTCCCCGCCATCCCTTCGATATCTCTCATCCTCACTCTAACATCTCCTCCTCCTCCTTCGCCGCCGCCGCCGCCACCAAGGTGTACGGATGGCGGCGGCGGCGCCACCGGGTGAACCGCGGGGCGGCTCATGCGATAATGATCGGAGTTGGATTCTGATGGCGATGAGCGCAGTTCATGTTTGTTGACGTTGGATGATTGGGTGGATTTGTTTGATGGTTTTTTTTTTGCGTGTTTGATTGGGAGATCCAATGATGGGAGGCCTGACTTCAAAATGATGGGGATTTGATGATGTATTATAAACCCGGTTGATCTAATTTGTGGCAAGTTTTGAATGGGGGCGTTGAATCTTTGAAAAGTTCGTAGGTGTTATTGATTTTATCGTCATATATATATATATATATATATCTTGTTTTTATATCAAATTATTTTTAATTATTTCATAATATATATTATGTTGAATCATGTAACTTACATAATCATGTATATTTTATAATAAAGTTATAAAAAATTATGTTTAAACATTATTATACGTGTGTAACATTTCGTATCGACACGCATACTAAATCCGTTATATCAGTGTGAGAGATGAGAATACTAAAAACATTGAAAAAACATCTTATTATCATTGTTGTTTTTCCATGGCAAGACTTTGGATTCAAGATCCAACAAATAAGATAAGTAAATGTGATTGTTATGTTTGAGACTATAATGATGATGTTACGATTTATGATGCTTAATTTCTAATTGATTTATAAATATGTATTCTCTTTGATTTAATTTGGTTATAATATTTTTTTATCATCCTAAAATAAATAAGTATAATTTTTTAAATTTTTTAATATAAAAATATCAAATCAATATCATATATTACAATACATTCATTATTTTTTCACAAAAATGTTATGATAAATTCTACTATCACTGAAATTTCTTTTTAATCAAAATCTAAATAAATTTAAATCAACATGTTAAAATTAATTTGGGTTTAAGGGAGTATCATATCGATAAATCAATTAATGCTTTTAATTTATGATACGATAATAAGATTGAAATGCTGAAATTGAATTATCTACGTTAAAATATCAATATTATTTTAGTATATGTTTTTATATCTATGGTTGAATTTTATTTATTTTTGATTTGTTGAGACATATTTTTTTTTTAAACAAATTTTATTTTTTCATCTAAATGATATCTATATGCAAACCAACAATACAACATATAAATGGCTATACCTGCGATTCCCTATCTACCATGAAACATTTCAATACCAAACTCCCGTCTCAAACCAAATCTATAACCACAAAAGTATCCAATTTGACTTCCATTTTTGCTCCCATTTCTGCCACCACCAACAGAGACCAGGCCAAAAACAAAAGGACCCTTTCGTCTTTCCAACTCAATCCCCTTTCGCTTTCCAAAAATTAGGGTTTTCCCTCTCTCCTCTCTTCCTCTTTCGACCCTCGCTGTTCTTCCCCAAATCTCGCATCCCCCGTCGATCTCGCCCCTCAGCTCCAGCTCCAGCTTCGTCGCTGCTGTTTGTGATTAGCTGTTGATCGACTATGTTTTGGCGGATCAGTCAGTTGTCTGCGTCCCCTGTGAGTTCTTGTAGATTTCGCCTCATTAGTTGTAGTAGTCATCTTCTGTCTCTGTGTGCTTGTGTTTGTTGAATTCAGTTCATGAGTTCTCGGTTTCGGTTGCTTCTTGTCGTGTGTTGAATTTGCGGGCTGGGTAATGGGGATGGATTGTGGAATGGTGTTGTTTCCTCTGTGAGTTTAGGGATTGTAGTGATGCGTTGTTCATGTTGGTTGGGAGTTTGGCTCATGCTTCGGGTTTCTGGGAGGGATGGACGGCGAATTGCGGGGTCAACTTTGGTGCCTTCACGCCTTGTGATTGAGATTAGGAATTCGTCAATGTTTGACTGTCTCATGGTTGATATTTTCTGTTTTCTTTGTTATCATGCTTATCATGTTTTGTGACTATGATTTTATGGCTTCGTGAACTTATTTCTAATTATGTAGTGGATAGCCATTTGACGTCTCGTTTCCTGGAGTTGCTTATCATCTGATTTAATCAAGTAAGGGTTTATCTACACTCTCCAATGGAGAATTCGCATGATGGAGAGCTGTGCCTATACCCTTATTTATTAGGAATGATATGACTAAGGGTGAATAAGCTTCTCATAAGTCATACCATGTTCTGCAAAGCAAACTTGCAGGAATATTATGTGATAATTATCTTAGTTCCATGGCCGATATCTGAACTTGCCAAATTCAATGCACCACCCTCGCTTATGTCTATAAGGAAAGGTCATGAGATGAAGTTCAGTGGTTGATGTTACCATTTAGTGGACTACAAATTGTTAATGCACAATAGTTCACTTAATACTGGTTTCTTAGCTTATATATTGACTGCTTAAGCCGATCCATACTCATTATTGGTTTAATCGGCGATGTGACGATCGTAGATAGATGCTGAACTTATGGCACTTTATCTTGAGATTCACATGCTGAACTTAATCAGTGTAGTGGTTAGGCGTTTATCTACTAAGAATCCATTAATGGTGCAGTTCTTTTGTTCATTTGAATGCTCTTGCTGAGTTGATTTTGTAATGTCCATGATCTTGTAGGTGGATACTGTACTAGACAAGGAGAACTTCACTTTGGAAGAGCTCTTGGATGAAGAAGAAATTATTCAAGAATGCAAAGCTCTAAATAGTCGCTTGATCAATTTGTAATTACTCCCTCTTCCCACGGAGTTGGACAGTCTGCCCTATATTTTCTGCTATCAAGTGATGTATGATTAGTTACATATCTGATTTGCATGTTTCAGTCTGCGAGATAGAGCACAGGTGGAGCAGCTGCTGCGTTACATCATTGAAGAACCATCAGAAGGTGCTGACAGCAAACGGGTTTTCAAGTATGGTACCTCTTCATATTCGTTGCTATTCTCAAGCCAATGGGCCACTGTTTCCTACATAAGCTCACGTATTAAAGCTGAAGCCTTAAGAATAACATGTGAAAGCAATGTTTCTAAGTTTTAATACTTATGCTAGTTCTATGCTATAAAAGTTTTTCTCTTCTGGATGTCTGTACTCTGTTCTTGCCAATTAACCATTTCATGTTTGTTTGATGTTTTATGGGGTTTCCTTGTTCATCCCATCTGCTTCTTTGAATTTGAGGTAATTTTTCTTATTTCTAAATATACAGGCTCCCATTTGTTGCTTGTGAGATATTTACTTGTGAAATTGATGTCATTTTAAGGACATTGGTTGAAGAAGAGGAGGTATGGCCATACTTTTAAAGCCGTCTCTTCTCCTCAATATTTTCTACGGTTAATGCAATGAGGCGGTATTGAGATGTAATTGTTCTATCTGAACTATCTTGTGCAGTTAATGAACTTACTCTTCTCTTTCTTGGAACCTACTCGTCCTCATAGCGCTTCGTTGGCTGGTTATTTTAGTAAGGTATGTTTTTGTTCATTGTTGAAGTTATGACTGTTTTCTGCTTAATGACGATGGTGTATTGGGACACAATGAGGATACCACTTCCTTGTATTTGTTGTATTAACCTCTTTGCTTTGACTTCTAACTTCTAAGGTGGTGGTATGTCTCATGACAAGGAAGATGGTCCCTCTCATGAATTATGTCCAGGTTAGTGTATGATTGGTATCTGCATATTTTTGTTAACACTTGTTCAGGTTTCAATGCTTGAAACTTTTTGGACATATTTTTCCCCCCAATGGAAATAAGCATGCCACTTGTTCAATGCAAGAACACATTTATACACTAACTTTCGTTCTAGCACAATCAGGGTACTACGGTATCTTAGTATTTTAGCCTTAGCTAGAACATGCATATCTTATAAGCTTTAGAGTTTTGAGCCTGTAAAGAGCAGAAATTGCATAGTATTAAAATAAAGCAATCAAAAGTTGCTTGGGAAGCAACTTAAACGACTAAAGAATTCATCAAAAGCAATGGATTTTCTTATTTTTTTCGATCAATTTTATGCAGCAGTTTGAGATTGTACCTTGACTTATTAGAGCATTTTTGACCTAAGGTACCTGCATTGCTATTGCCCACGCACAGCTTGAGTGACATGTTTAGATACAAATGATAATTAAGGAATTTTTTATAACATTTTGGCGTTTGGTGGAATCAACATGATGTAGGAGAAGGTGTGACTAGAAATGATGTGATCGTATTATTCTATCTTCTTTGTTGGAAATTAGTTGACGTAAATAGATCGTATTATATGCATCATGTATGCTTTATAATTTTTTCATATCCTTCATAGAGATGCACATTCGTCTTTGTGTTGGAATAGGTTCCGTGTTATTTTAGGGTATGATAAAAGAAAAAATTAACTTCAGGTTTCTACTTTTCTGATATTCATCATTGTTTTTCTTTGAGCAGGCTCACCAAGATGTTTTCTGTCACCTGGTGGATTTAATTGGAATTACATCAATAATGGAGGTGAGTTATTTGGCTATGCTTCATCTTTCATGATAAAATGTTTTCAGTTTTTGTGGGTTTTTTTTTTTCAAATCGAAGTCCTCCTTTATGTAATTTCTTGGGAATCTAATGTCATTCTAGTTCTTTCCTGAAACGGCACTCTTCTGTTGATTGGTACAGGTTTTAGTTCGACTTGTTGGTGCCGATGACCATGTTTATCCTAATATGGTGGATGTCATGCAATGGTTGGCTGAAAGCAATTTGTTAGAGATGATTGTGGATAAATTAAGTCCTTCGGTGAGTGAAGATTTATCCATCAGCGCTAGCTGTTTGTACATATGTATTTTTTTCCTCTGTTCTCCATGCTGTCCGCATGCATAAAGTGAACTTGAGAGTTTTCATGGAATGCCCTTTTTGATCCATTGCTATTGCATTTGTTAATTTTCAATGGTAAGCTTTCTAGATGCCTGTCCATTAACTTTTGAGTTTTGTCAACTTTCTGGTGGCTGCTATGATGTATTTAGTTCTCATGTGAATATATTATTCACATATTTCTTTTTATTTATTATTTTCAAATGTTTCTAACATTGCCAGTGCAAATTTTGCGCCCTCAATTCATTTTGAAGAGCCTATTGACTTATTATTACCTAGTTCCATGGTATACAAGCATTTTTTCTTTCCATGAGATCGATGAAACTTTGTCTTAAGTTGACTCCTGCAGATCTAAATTATTCTGTTATGATTCTATTGTGCTTTGTATTCAGTTCCTTTTGGAGTGTTCTTTATATTTTATTTTTAATTCTTGATGCTGACTTTAATCAGACTTCAGAAAAAGGTTGCATTATCCAAATATGTAATGCCTATCTTGATCTGATATTCCTTATTTCTTGATTTCCATTGCTGTAGAGTTCTCCTGAAGTTCAGGCTAATGCTGCAGAAACACTATGTGCTATAACTCGAAATACAGGATCGGTTCTTGCTACGAAGCTTTCAAGTCCAAGGTTTGTAGACTTCAAGGGTAGTAGTTTGTTTATCTGTTGTTTGATTCAAGCAAACACTCATGTACTGATCTTATCAAAATTCTTGCAGTTCTGTTTCGAGGATTTGGGCCCTTGCTCTTGAAGACCTGAATTCCAAATCTGCTCTTGTACATTCTCTCTCTGTATGTATATCTTTGCTGGACCCTAGAAGATCAGCTTCTTCTTTATTGATCCATTCTCTGCGTGGTCAACATATGTATGAGGCTCCAACACCAGTAAATCCGGAGACAGTTAGTGCAATGCTACCTAAACTTGGTGAGTGGATTTGGAATTTGTGCGATGTTTACTTTGTTATCTAATTGTGGTGGAACATATGCCCTTTATTATTTTTGATGGACTCAAGGGTTAGTGGGTTACCCTAGTAGTAGACCCTGTGTACTTTGCAGGAGCTAACATGTTTCACTTGTTCGATTACTGTGTGCATAGTCATTTCGAAGTGGTTTCACTTTTATGTGATGCAGGGGATCTACTTTTGGTTTTGAACTTGACATCTGATGAGAAGGTTTTGCCTACCCCTTATGGTGAGCTGAAGCCGCCTCTTGGAAAGCATCGTCTTAAGGTTGGTGTCTCTCTCTTCATTAGAGTATCCCATTTCTCTGACATGAGCGATGGATGATGGTGACACAATGACCAAAGATGGTAAGCAGATGCTATTGCTATAGAGATGGTTTTGATGCTAGAATCAGTAATAAGAAGCTATAAGTAAGAAGAAGCTATAAGTAGAAGATGGTAAGCAGATGCTATTGCTATAGAGTCTCTCCAAGTGTCCCTGTTCCCCCTTCTTCCTTGGAAAGTCTTTGTGAAATAACTTCGATGAGAAGAAAAAAGAAGACGTTAAGAGACCCTCCTCGTTTTGATAGGGATAAAGAGAAAGATCGAAAATCTTTTCATCCTGGACCTGCCCTCCTTGTTCAAGCAAGAGAGATAGAAAGAAAGAGAGATAGAAAGAAAGAGAAAAAACTTTTTTGATAGGTTCCTACTTGTTAAAAAAAGATTCAAATTCCGATACCTTCTTGGCCTCATAATTTTTCTTTTTTGGTTAAATATCATACCGTATCATCTATTCCTCTTTTGTCAAACTAGAAGCCTGTTTTAGAGATGAAAATTCTGGTTTCTCCCTTTAGGACATAATATTTCATTTGTTCCCTTGTATATGAAGCAGGTGCTTAATCTGCTTAAAAGCTTAAGGCTCCACCTTTTTCTGCCTTTTGCTGCGTTTGAAAACATCAGACACTGTTCCCTTTGCTGTTGATTCTCTGCAACATTTGTCCATCATGAAGAAATCATGAAGTTGCTTATGTCTAAACCTAATTCCAAGAGACCTGCCCTCATCTAGTTTTTCCCTGTATTCTAGTTTCTTCTTCTTCAGTTCATGTCGATGCTCTCTTTCTGCTTCTTATCCTATAGTTTAAGTCTGGGTTTCAGTTATCGTTTCTAGTGACTTTGCTTTCCTGGTTCTAAGGCTTGTAAAAACTGATGTGCAGATTGTGGAATTTGTCGCTGTCCTTTTGAAAGCTGGAGCTGAAGCAGCAGAATCAGAGTTGGTGAATTCTGGAACAATAAAGCGAATAATCTATCTTTTCTTTGAGTAAGTTCTTTGTTATTATTTATCTGCTCTTTTGTTGTCCTTCTCGGAGAAGAGTGTGATTTGGAGAACTTATTTTTGGTTACATGTTCTTCGTTAAACTGGAAGGGGATTCTTTCAAGCTTTGTTAAGGTCATTTTAGTTCATGCGCTAGGATAAAGTAGGCTCTTGTCTGGCCTGAATTAACATAATGGAGATGATGTTGCCTTTGCTCTTAGATGTCAAGAGTTTGCTCCCATATGCATTGCACTCGTCTGTCAGACACAGGTTACCATTATGTCAGTGTTCATGCTAGCCCAGGCTATTTTTTCAGTAACATGACCTGCTAAACAGTCAACTAGTCCAGTCAATTTACTTAGCATAACCTTAAAGGGAGGGCACTTCTTTCAAGAATATTTTGGTCATAGACTCATAGGCTCAACTCTTGTGTCGATAAGGTGTCTGTATCATTCCTATTCTGGATTCCACTCTAAGATGGGGGCATTTGCTATGGTGAAAGTTGAGCCGAGTGAGTTGTTGATTGCACGAAGTTGGAGCTGCCACTCAACTGGACAGAAAGGTTGAGGTTATGTAGGAGTCACTAGGAAATTCACTACCCTCATTAAAGTTGAGTGCGGTTGTAAATATGATCAAATAGCGGTTATCCATCTTACTTGAAGGGAACATAGTCCATTATCAGATGCTTCGTCCTCACAGAAGGTCATCAGCATAAACCAACTAGTCACCTGCGAGCTATTTTGTATTCTAATATTAAGCTGGCTTACATTTATTTCTAAATGTATGATTTCTGCGACAGTAAATGCTAGCCTGGCTTATAGATTCTATACGTTTGTGGATTAGAGGACGAACTCATTTTTCTTACCCTTGACAATTGGACAATAGAAAGATCATGACAGAAGTGAATGGAAGCTAATTTTGAGATTTTTGCAGGTACCCCTACAATAATGCATTGCATCATCACGTTGAGAGCATAGTATCTTCATGTTTGGAGAGCAGAAATAGCACAACCGTGGATCATCTTTTTAGAGAGTGTAACTTGATCGGCAAAATGCTCCAAGTTGACAAACACTCTGTGCTTTCAACTGACTCTCATCATGTAAGTTTGATATGTGTGTACAATGGTTTTTAGTTTATCCATCTCTATAATTAGTGGTCTTAGTGGATTATAGTGATTTCTGATGTTTGTTGCTCCTGCTATATATGTGAAACAAGAAAGAAATACTAACAAAATGCATGCCATCTTGGTGTAAGTGATATTAGCATAAAATTATTTCGAGTCTCTGTATTTGAGGAGCATAAGCGAAAGGTCAGGAACCTGCTTACTTTTTCCATGACGAAATTTAGTTTATTGAAGTTTTGGCTCTTAAGAATCATAATGTAACCCAAGTTATTTAACCTGCATTTTGTTTTGGGTTCTTCGAATAAGAACCTTGGGAAAAACATTCAATTTATCCTAAATCAAAGCCACTCCAATTTGCATCAAAGCTTATTGGTTCAGTAGTGGCGCAAGTTATAGAAAGAAATTTATACATAGATGATCTACTCGTGGAATAGACATGTAATCCAAATTCCAAAAAAAAAAAGATCTGCTTCGTAAGTTGATGAGTGCTGCCTGCTTTCCCTTAAGTGTAGAAGAGCATGATTCAGATACTTGGTGTATTACATATTTATGCCAACGGCATGCCCTTCTTACCTTTATCATAAATAATGGAGCTGATCAGTTTTTTGTTTACATCCTTCATGCAGCCAACAGTTTCTGCAGCTGGGAAAAAGGCGCCTCGAGCAGGAAGTATTGGACATATAACTCGAATTTCTAATAGGATTATTCATTTGGCGGAAAACAATTCACACATTCAGACTTTCATTCAGGTGCTCAATTTGCTTTTGTTATGATAATTTTGTTGACTCCGAACCTGATGTTATATTTAGTGGATCTTGAGAACTAGCTCTTGTGTTTTTTCCTTTTCTTTTACCTTTTTTTTCGGTAATGTCTTATCTTTGCCACATTTTCCCTAGTTTTGACTGTAACTGTACCACTGGCTCCTTTCTTTGAGAAAAATTTAGTGATATGTAAATTTTATTTTGTGATTGTACATCTCCAGGAAAATGATGAGTGGACCGAATGGCAATCTACAGTGCTGCAGGAGCGCAATGCAGTGGAGAATGTCTATCGTTGGTCTTGCGGGTTAGTCTTTGCATGATCACTTGTCAATTGTAAACTGTGATTTTTTGCATGTTGCAAGTTCTGTGGAAAGGTATCTCTGTTATGAACTCTGTTGAAGCATGTCGTATATTCAGAAATATGGTTGGCTCTTTATTGTTTGTTTTGCTCTGTATGTCAAGTGAGCACACGATAATACACAGTGCCTAATTTTTGGGGATTCCCAGAGAACTTGTGGCATAGATCTTATATTGTTTTGGCATCTCGTTCCCTTTTAGTCAATATTGTTTAGTCTCTTGTGAAATATCTTCCTTGATACTTTATGTCCTGTGTCTCAATCTGCTGATATAGGATTTTAGATTCCTTGACATTTGTTATTTTTTTAATGTGACTTGTGTCCTTTTAAGTAGGAGTTTACTGCCATGGTTTTCGTAACAAGCTTCAAACATCGTCATTTTGTGCACAGCAGTTGAGGTGTCATTCTTATGTCTTACTATAGTTGCTCTTCTTTTCTCATGCAGACGTCCCACTCCTTTGCATGATCGGACACGAGATAGTGATGATGATGATATTCACGATAGAGACTATGATGTAGCCACCCTAGCAAACAGCTTGAGCCAAGCATTTTCAACTGACTTATTTGGGGCTGAGGCTGCTGAAGAGGTATGGTCGATTTGCGGATTTTTCATTGTAAAATTGTTCTGCTCTCTTATGGCAATGTTGAAACTTAACAAGACTTCTTAAATAATTATTCACAATTTGAATGCAGGAAAATGGAATTCTCGATCGAGATGAGGAGGTATTTGGATAATAGTTTCCTTCTCTGATGGTTTATATTAGGCAGGACACATGATGATGTGTTTTCTTACCAGTGTTTGATTTTGATTCCAAATGCAGGATGTCTTCTTTGATAATGAATCAGCTGAAGTTGTGATATCTTCCTTGAGGCTGGGAAATGAGCAGGGGAGGTACATATAAATCGAATTTTTATAGTTATATTGGTTTATATGCGAAGTATGTTCTCAGTTTGCAAGTTCAAGTTCATTGAAATGTTAATCATTCATAGTTTGCTTTTATGCTCCAAGGTTACACTTGGTCCATTTATAATTGGCATTCTAGCAGTTAATGATTTTGGACATGAAAACCATGGTTTACAAATTCGCTTGAATCGGCTGATTAATCGGTGAATCGAATTGATTTTTGGCTTCACTTATTCTGATTCACGCCGAATCGTGGGATTCATACCGATTCAGGTTATCATGTTGTCTTTTATGCTTCAGAAAAAATAAATATAAACCATTGAGGTATCGTGTTTGCTTTTCATGTTGCCTTTCATGATTTTTTCTTACTAACTTTATTCTCATGTTACCTTTCAAAAAGAAAAAAAAAACATTGAGGTATCATGCTTTGACCACTTAATCCTTGATATTATGAAGGATATTTTGATGGTCATCCTCATTATTCATTTTTATGATTTAGAAATCATTAAAAATATATCTAACTAATGATGTTGAATATTTTTTGTGTTTTTCTAAATTGAAGTTTGAATTTCCTAAAGATGATAAATTATCAAATTAAGATTTTTATAATTTTAGTTTATGTTATTTTACTTATTTTCTTAATTTTTGTCTCTTTTATATTGATGTATATCTTTTTTATCGTATTTTATCTCCTAAAAATTGATCAAACATAGGTTTGAATCGAATCGGTCCGATTTGGCCGATTAATCATCCGATTTCAATCGGTTTTGGAATTTGCTTCTGCCGGTTTCAGTTCCGATCATAAAAATCTTGATGAAAGACCTTCGTTTTCAAAAGCAGAGAAATACTTTTGCTATGTCATGGTTATGGTGTTTCTTTTATTCATTGCAGAAAATCTAATTACCCCATTGTTGACCTCCCATCTTTTTACCAGTCTCACAGAAATCAAGATATTCTGCCTTTTGGGAAAATGAAGTCCCAACCTTTATGAATTGTAATGTATATGCGTGATTTTGAGTTCTACTAATGAGGAACTGTTCATGTTATTGTTGCAGCTTGTTCACTAATTCTGACTGGTTCTCGTTTCGGGATGAGAGAATTGAAAGTGCTCCAGCAAGTACATCCTTATCTGAGATGATGGATGAGATTAACCTGAATGGAAGCGGAGATTGTGATGATGGCAGCAGTGACGATGAAGTAGTGCTAGGTGAGGATGAAGAGTTGACTGATACCAAGGATCCGACCAGTAGCACATCAGGTCCTTCTGGAAATCCTTTTGATGGTTTCGCTGGCAGCAACTCTTTTGAGGACGTAGGCCTGAGCTCCAGAAATGGGTTTTCTCTTGATCTGTTCGGGGAAAGGCCTGACTCTGACTCGATGGGATGGAGTGGACCATCTGACACGGAGCTTGGTGGGTCAAGCCTGAATCCATTTCTTGATCATGATTATCCCATCGCCGATTCCATTGAAGTCCGTGATCTTCCTAATGGAAACTCAACTGCTCCATCCTCCGTGGAAGTGGATCAAAGGACTGGCCCCTCATTGTTTGAGGAAGATGTCGAGTTTGTAGGTGTTGAACCGGAAGGCACAGAGAAGGCGATGGAGCAAGCTTTGAAAGAGGGGACTGTTGGTGAAGGCCCTTTGAAGAGCAATATCAATTCCCCAAAGGTTCAAGACGAGGCCTGTGATGGAAGCACCGGTGGGCTGAAGGAGTTCAATGATGCGAATTACTGGAGGATTGAGCAAGAGGTTGCTGTTTTGGAGTGATTTTTGTTTTTGGTGTGGCTGAAGCTGATCGTTCTTTCTAAGTTCTGACGGTGCTGGCAGCAGTCTGTGACAGGGCGTATCAGCAGGCGGGTGTACAGTTAATACAGATCTCTTGTGTGGTTTTTCATTTGTTGAAATACTATGGCAATTCCTTATACATTCGTCTAGAGGAAACTTGGTAGCTTATAATAGAACTTTCTCTGCTCTGTCTAGTCTTGTTCTTTATATTCGATAGTGCAGGACATGTCTTCATATCCGAACAATCTTTCATAGGTGACCTGTGATTCTTTTGCTTGGACAAATTGTCATTTGCTGTTTTCCTTGTGAATTCTGGAGGTGTGGAACCTAGTTTTGCAGTCTGACACGTGTCGTGTTGAACATTATGCAGCGTCCATGTGCATTGCTCATACAACTTTGGCAGTGTCGTGAGCCAACCACACATCGATGTGCGGATTCAACGTCGTTCAAGTTCCGAGTATGACTTGTGAGAATATTTTCTCAAGTCGAGGTGCCTAATCACGAAAAACCGGCAATTCTGCCACCTAACTCCTTATCATTAGAATCTTCCATCACCCTTTGTACAAAAGTGGATTCCTGTCAGAGGGTGGCCTCAGAATCTTCAATCATCTTCAATGTTCTTCTCTCTGTCTCTTCTCCCTCTTCCTCACACAACTCTCGAACCCTTGATCCGTAACTTCACAAGCGGCCACAACGACCGACCACCACTCGTGGTGTTTCCATGTTGTAATGATTAATACTCATTGCTTCACCTTCAGTGTTCTTCTCACTTTTACAGAAAAATAGAGCAGTAACAGCAAGACAAAAATGACTGTCGCTAATGCGACATTCGTCCAAGAAGGGAGTCTTGACGAATCGATTATAATGCTCGCCAGCCTCTCCTGCACAACAAAAGTTAGAACTGAGTTCAAAAAATACCACGTGCTTGATTTGTATACCCAAACGGCAATTGGCTCATAAGCTAATTTCACAGCACCAAAAAAAAAAAAAAAAACCCGAAGAAAACTAGCTCAGCTTGTGAAGCGGATAATTTGATTACCTCGGAGAACTCATGCATTACAAGCTTATGCTGCCTGGCAAAGATGTCCTTGGCATACTCATAGAGTTCTAGGTCGAGGCTATTAAGTTGCTCTATCTGACGCAGAACTGATTGAGATACCTTGCGCCGTCCCTACAGAAATTTCAGACTCCACCAAGTCAGGGATAAACAAGATAAAGGTCTATAGAAGCCATAATAACGCAATTATTTGCTTGGCTAGAAAGGGATTTCCCGACAGTAATATAAGAGATCACTCGATCCCAAATTGTTACAGAGTCGAGACAATAGGATTTTGCCAAATCGTAAGATGAAACCATCTGCCTTGTTCCCTGTGGCGTACAATCTACTTTAATTTTAAACACACTATTTTACCAGCATATAATCTACAACGCCAGAGAGGTCTTTTGAAGGATCCTTAAGATGTTCTCATCAAGGTAACATAAGCTGCATTTTGCAACGCAAACAAGAATGATGCTGTGACACCAAAGTTAATTCGATGAGCATCCAGCAGAGGCAACTTTTGCCTCAAGGAAATCTAGCAAGTGGCAAACACTACCATACAATACAGGGCGCATACCTCCTTGGTAAAATTTGCAGGAGCTATTTTTGCCAGAGATCGATACCGTCGGTTTGACTCAGCCTTCCTCAAACCAGTGATGCAAACTTTATAAGCTTCCATAACCTCGCCAATAGTTGCCATCTTATTAAACAGGAGAGATATTTGTTAGAAGAAAAATTGAGTAACTCGAAGCATATTTGACATATTATTTCCTCAGAGCGTACACATTTCCATTTACCGCTTTAAAACTCATTATGATATAATACCCAGGTGACCCCTAAAATCAGAGTAGATATCATCACCCCAAAATACCCAGATTAGAAAGGAAAACTTTATATCAGAGAAGTCATGGACGTAAAATGTCCCCAATCTTTTATCAACTTTGGAGAGATGAATGAAGCGATGGAACTTTCAAGCCTGCTAAATCTTCAAATCCCTAAATAAAAATGCATGAATCATCACCACTTCACAAGGAAAAGAAGTAAACGAGCTCACATTATTCAAGGTGCTTTCATCAACTTCAGGAGAAGTCATATTACTTGATTTTGCGTCAGTACCACTCTGGGAAAAAAAAAACATCCCAGCTTAAAATGGCATTCCACAAAACTTTTAAATACGGATGTAAGATCAAATTGCTCCTAACCTGAGAATGATCACTTTCGAGTTCGGGATCTGTCAATGATGGACCCTGTTCTGCAACAACAATGACAACGAAAGTAGGATTACCTTGGCAATGACTAGAAATCTCAATCTGTTGCATAACACCCCTTATAGTCAAACTAAGCAGGGAACTGACAAAATTCGTGATCTTTTCAGTCTTCGTAACATAATTTGCACATTATACAGATTCTCTTTTGTCATGTCATGAACTCATTTCATGACGGGATTGTAGGTATGATAAAATAACCGAATAATAGAATACCCATGCAAGCAGTTCCTCAGTAATTAATCTTGAGGAGACAGGAGTCGAGTGAACCACATCATTCAGATTCAGCATTTAGAACTTGGACCAGTATAACTAGCTCAAACAAGAAGTACATCAGGAGGGTAATACTGAACGATGAACATGTTTCCCTACATCTGGATGTACCCAGACAACATTAACTAACGACTGTTATCATGGCCATGCTTTTTCTGAAGCCTCACCTTCACACACCTTGGGGTGAATTTAGCAGGAGTCTCAAGACTATGAATTGAAGAACCACATTGCTTGATATGGACAAAAATCAACTATTTCAACCTCAAGACCCAGATTCTAGGTCATTAGGGTGAATTCACATATAAATAAGACTAGGGTAACACAACTAACAGTCAGTACAACATTCACGAACATAGTCATTTGCTTTGTCTTGTCTAACCTGATTCCTCATTAGCTAGACCCTCTTTCGTAGAATTTGATGCTTCAAGCTGTGACATGACCTGCTTGCCAACCACTTGGCCAAACAAGCTTGCTGACTCTTTGTGATCTTCAGTGAGACCCACATATAGCATATTGTCTAACCTTCTCTGCACAACTTACCGATGAATTCCAGTAAACACCAAGGAGAAGCTACTGAGAAAAAGCATATTTTCCAAGATTTGGAAACTTCTGAGTCAATGTTCATGGAGAAGTTCTTTCATTACCTTGGCTACCTCGAGCACATGCTTGCCAAGATCCTGATAGTTCTGAACACAACGACGAACTTGATGTGATTCTGCCAAATAAGAGTTGTTTGTTAATCCTGCAACCTGTAAACAAAAGATAAATGCTTCAACATACAACACTCTTAGTTAAGCACAGAAACTACAACGATGACCAGCATACCTGAAAAGTGGCACCATTGTGGACAATGTCCAGAGCAATAGGATCATGAATGTATTTATGCAATGGCATGGCCATGTGTTCCATATTATATAAGTTGTTGACGTGATACTGTCTTTGTGCTTTTTTCATCCTAGCTTCTCTCTGCAGAAACACATTAGTTTATCAGGCATATTGCAAAAGCGAATGGACTTCAACAAATTAGAAAAGAATTCAGTGGAAAGGCATGATGTTCAGGAGCTTTCTAGATTTAAATGGTTTGTTGACAAAAACTGAGTCCACAACGCATCATAAACAAATTTTAGTTCTAGGCATATCGTAGTTGTGTGTGTTTACTTCTGGTCAGCATGAAGAAAGACACAAATAATAGGTCAAACGAGACCCACTTATACACATAGACTACAGTAAGCAGTAGAAAAAGTCATACCCTTGCAAACAAGTCTTCTCTCATCCATGGCACCAAATATTTCCATGGCCAAATATCCAGAGTACTAATTGCACCAGTCTTCCGAGGCTGACGTTTGGATAGTGTTGTAGCAAAGGTCAAGTTAGGATGTACCAAAAAACGAGCGGCCACCTCAATTGAAAATTCGTAAGTGCTAAAGACACGGTCAACCGGGTTCCTCATAATAGTCACCACTGACGTATTTTCTTTAGGGAGTTTTGATACCACACTGTAATCGTCATGAGTAACTAAGAGCCTGCAATTTGGCTTTCTGCATAGGCATAGAAACATCAAATCAATCATAGACAAGCCAAAATCAAGATTTGTGACATCGATGAAGTTGTACACTTGTGTTTTTTTTTTCAATGAAAAATCATGGTAAGATGAAGAGGTAAAGGCAAGGTTCTCTTTCTCTTTATTTCAAACTGAATTTACAAGTATTCACTTTTTCCGAATTCCAAGTAGGTATTCCAGGAGTCAAGAACCCAAAACAGAAGGTGTATTAATTCTTAAATGTTATCCCGCTCGAGTCAATTCCATCTTCTTCTTTTTTCCCTTTCTATTCGAGTTCTGACAGCTCCAAACCCAAAGAAGTATCTCGGTTATACGAAAGCTCAACATTTTAAATCTCCACACATGCTATCGAAGGGAAGTGAAAAGGAAAAATTACCCAGGATCGAAACGTAATTTATCGTAAGAGCGAGGGCATTCCAACATGCTGGAGTAGAACTTCTTCAAAAAACTGCACGAAATACGAAGTACAAATCAGTATGGGATGCATCATCTCGAGCCAATATCAGTTTGCAACAGATGCAGGCACTAAAAGAATACCAGTGATAATATGACCGTCCTCCTGTTCTAGGCACGTGCAAGAAAAACAACAGATCCCGAAGTCTATGTTTGTCTTCTTTGACTTCATCAATAGAGGAGGATGCCCATTTCTTAACCGTAACTTCACACACCTGGAAATCATACTCTGTTGAAGAAGCATTGTCCAGCAAAGAAGCTGGTTTACAGAAGATTAGCAAGTGAGTGAACAACGGGAAAATAAAAAAACGAACTCCATCTCATCCACTGAGCAAGCTAAAGGCTAGTACATAATAATAAATTCAACGCCAAAGATGAAGAGATAAACAACAACATGATATCTAGGTTGATATTCATATCAGAGTAACCGATGGCTCAATGCATAGGATCTTATAATCATTAGTTTTGCAACAAGTTTCCTCCATTGATTCATAAATCAAGTTTTCGATCCGGGAAGGGCATCAATCTACGATTGCACAGACCAAAGAGCACATCCTGATAAACCATCCATTTGTTTCCCAACCTAAACTAAGAAGAAGAAAGTTACAGAACAGCAAAATTTGTCAGACGGAAGAACCAAAATCTAAAGCCAAAGAACATCAATGAAACATTCCCCAAAGAAATTACTACCAAATTCACTCTCTGCTTCATGGTCCTAAATACTTAGAAAATCATATCGATCCTACACATTGTCCTCCATCAAAATCACATATTTCACTCCAAATTATACCATCGGAAACTAATAGAAAAAATCAAATCCGATAAAAGGTACCGCGACTTACCCAACACCAAAATCAGACGCACAACCAGGAGAGACCATCTCAATCCACACTCCATCCTACTCCAACGCCCCAATCGACACCGTAATCTGCCGTCGCCGCAAGTACATCCTATCATTCCCCAACAAACTATAATTTCAGAACACACAATAAGGTGTCCGTAAAACAAACAAATAAATAAATAAATAAACTCCTCTCCTCAACGACGCAATTTACGCTATGCACAATACATGTTTGTGAACTAACAACAACACGAACACGGATCCAAATAGAAAACATCAGCAATCCAAAATCACATAAAATGGGCACGAAATTAGAGAGACAAAAGTTACTATTAGTATATTACAAAGGGAGAGGAGACAAACAGACAGAGAGCACACAACATCATTGCCTTCACCCAACAAACAAACAAACAGACACGAAACCCTAAATTTCATTAGACAGACCCAACATGCCAGGACCGACAGCGAACAAAATCGGCCTACATGTTATGGCTTGCGACAACCTCGTGGACATCAAAACTCGATCCCTCGCCGTGATTTCGCCGGAGAAGCCCGCCGCCGTCTCATTTCCGCGGGAAAAAAAATCGCACGGTTCACACAGTTGACAATCCTCTCTCTCCGTTCTCCACGCAACTCTCTTTTTTTCTTTTTCCTCTCTTTTTCTTGGGAGAATTTGTTTTTTTGGGGGGTGTGGGGCAAAATGGAGATTTGGTGACGAATGCGAGGGTTGACTTGGAAAATGGTAGTGGTGCCGTGGCCCGAGGGGTGATGCCTGCTGGGTTGGACCATACTACGATAAAGTGTGCCTTTTTCCCAATGCCACTTGATGGTCTTCATTGACGATGTTGCCCTTCCTTGCTTGATTCGACAATGTTTGTTTTTGGTGCGTGATTTTCAACCTCATTTGGTGACTCTAAACCTCGGGCACTAATAGATGCATGGTAGGGTAGCGAAAAAAATGAAACTAATACATCATTCGTTTATATATTTTATAATATTTATTTTTAATATATAAATTTAAATTTATTTATTTATTTTTAATTTTAATTCTCAACAACATATATATATTTTTTTTAATTTCTAACCACACATAACATTCTAAAATTAAAATGTTATAAAAAATTTAGGATATTCATAAAATAACAAAATAATACAAATTATGCAAATTATATAGGATGAAAGAATATAAAGTGAAGAAGATGTCTTTTAAATTGATCATAAAGCCTATCATATCCATATATATTTAGTCATTACAAGCAAGTGTAATTAAGGTCATGTAGAGGCGATCCCCATAATGCATTGGAATCATGAGTACACACCATTGTTTCCCTTGTCTCTGTTTCACAACATATTTACTAAAGCGTCTGCAAGCGATTTATATGAACCTAACCTCAGATGAGACAAATCTTTTCAGTGATAAATCGCTCCTCTTCTAACTCTGAGATCAATTTTTCAACATCCAAGGACATCAGAAAACAATCTTTCGATACAGATAAAACTACATATATCAATCTGTCCAACAAAAAATACCCACCCTGTATTTAATAGGATTATGAGGGTGTGTTTTTTTTTTTCCACCTCAGACCAGCAACATTAGATTAGCCTACAAAAAATTATGTTTCTTGTAAAGTACGGGCAATGATATTGTTCGGTTTCTATTCGATATTGTCACCTGTACCCGATAACATTGTTACAAAATGAGCTATGTACAATTTGGAATAAAGAATCACGAGGAAGGCATCTCCTGTTTCATCACCATCACAATCACAGATTCCACAGCACGCAACAAGTGCCAAATGTTCACGATGGAACTAGAACTGCTTTGGAGATGTCCAGGTGATTGAGACGACAGGTTCCAAGAAGGTATTCAGGGAGTTCCTCATCCGTGTTGGCCTGTAAAAACGCATTGACATAATCAACAACCCTCTTTTCAAATAATAAACGTTTAACACACTCATAGCGATTACTCGCTTTGGATGCAACCAAAATTCTGTTTCTAAGCAATGAATGTAGTTCGCCGATTTCTTTTTACCCGGGTGATGTAACAGTTACCATGGATCTTTATAATCCGAATAAATAAGCAGATGCGATAGAAGGAATAGATAGTTAACCTGTATCAAGAATGCCATTTCAATGACCAAGTTACTCAGATAGCCAAGAACAAGACTGACTACTCCTCTTGCCACTGTTGATGAGCCAATGTCTACCCCAAGCTGAAAAAAAAAAAGAAAAGAAAAAACAATTCAAGTACGATTAGTTGCTTACATTTCCTCTCTATCTATTCCAACCAATGGTAATCTTAATTCAAGCTTAAAACACTTAGAAATTATCTTGATTCACGATGATTTCTTGCACGCATAGATACACATGGATAAAATATGCTGTCTACAAGGTATTATTGGAGTCCGTTTCTTTCATTGAGCCACGAGTATCGATCCATCTCATCAATTCATATATCAAACTCAGCTGTCATGGACTTGGGCATATCTTCCGTGTTGAGTGCTTAGTTGGTGACGCCCCAATCTCAACACAGAAGCAGGAAATCTTTCCTCCAACAAAAGTTTTCATCTCAAGGGAATAAAGTTTAATTAACAGAAAGAGGAGCAAACTGGAAACTCTGAAGCAATTACTAAACCTGCCACCTCAATGTACCATCCTTGCATGTGATGACGGGACAGAAAGTTAAATCAAAATGGACAAAAATAACAAGCAATCATGACGTATGATCATAACACACACTACAAAGGCAGAACAAAAAAATCCTCAATCCAGACTAAAATTTTGAAAGGACAAGCCGATTCAGAGGAAATCTGTCACTGGTCAAGCACTCACCTCAATGTAGTTCTTCCCACGGAAGTAGTTGATTTCTAGTGCCTGACCAATAAGGCATGCTTTCTTCCCTACACTTTGTTTGACTATCCATGAACCCTGTAAGAACAAGAACAAGAAAACGTCTATCAGAAACACCTTATTGGCTACTAATCTACTATGTTCTCAAGGAAATCCGTTCGCTGATAATCATAACATAAATGAGGAAATGAATGTGTTCACAAGTAACAACTAGCAACTTGTCAGAACAATGTGAGGGGACACATCAAGTCCAAAGTTGCACTTAGAACCCTTGTTCTTTTAAGCACACCTGCACACAATAGCATGTGGAGTACATATGCACATGAGTGCATCAAGTTTTTTCAGTTCTTGAACTTCTGACTCCAGATGCCAGAAAAAAACTATGATAAGTGCAACAAATGCAAAGTTCATTCATGAATCATATATTTACCTTAGATATGTATGGTATGAGCTTAAATCTTGAGTTCCTATAAGCATCATCTCCATTGACAAACCTCTCCAGCAAAGGCGAATCTTCCGGAGGAGTGGTCATCATGTAGTAAAAGGCTAGGCTATATGTCGTTGAACCTGGAACCTGTTTAAGAAGGATCAAAGGAAAATAATGAATTATAGATCAAAAGAAAATAATAAGGAAAAATAGTGTGGCTGCACAACAATCAATAGCCAATGGCCTTAGCAAAATAACAAAATTACCTGTATGTTCACAATAAAGAAGAATTCAGGGCCACCCTTGCCGGCATATTTCTGCAGGACAAGATTAGCACCAATATGTTATTCACAAATAATGCATCGTCAAACTAACGAAAAAAAGTCTTTCTGATATAGAAAAGAAAATGACCCAACATTTACAAAAGAAAAATTGCATATAGTGCAGAAACCTGTACAATGCTCTCAGGACGGCCTGCCAGGTCATCTTCTCGTTTATTAGACCTTAACCAATCTGCTCCAATCATTTGCATCAGGGTTTTTTTTGCCTTCACCTAAAACAAGGCACCGGATATCACTATGATTACTGATGTACCTCAGGTTGCAATATAAGCTGTGTAGTCTTTTTCAGCGAAAAAGTGTGAATTTTCATGCATAATTTTTTCTGCATGCATAAAGTAATACCTAAGTACCCAAGTTCACAAGCTAAGTCCTAAGAAAGTAAACCAAGGGATAACGACTACCCCAGGTGTAGGATCGCTACTAGCTAGAAAGGGTTTGATAAAAGACGACAAATTGTTCAAAGGAAGAGAATATTGCTGATTAATAACGAGTATGCTTGAAAATAAGGAAGCTGCAACATGACCGTAAGTTGTGCCTCCTTTGAACAAGAAATGCTAAAAATTGTTTACACAATAGTAGTAGGTGCTCATCCTGTAGGAAATGTTCGCAGCAAAATATTCTTGGGGGGGGGGGGGGGGGGGGGGACTACGTAAGTAACAGACTGGGAAAGTCAAATGGGACAGCGGAACGGGAGGGAGAAGGATGTAGAGACCTACTATTCAAAAAGAAAAGTATCGGACGCAAAACAAGGATAAAACCAAGTTGCCATAAACTAGCAGGCATAAAAGCTCGAATAACAGTCACACTAGGTGGTGCTTTCAAACGACACCATGGGAAGATTCAAAATGATCTTCCGATTTATCATAGTAGGAAAGGGCATGAATTGTTCAGATCTTTTCTCTGTCGAAAACTGAAGATAAGGATACCAACTCAACCCTATATTACCTTTTGATGGTCTTCCAGGTAAGTTTTCCCACGGATCAAAAAAGTTAATGGTTCTGCTTCACTACAGCTAGATATCAAATTAAAGGACGGGTCTCGTGGAAGCATGGCACCATAGCAAGTTAGAGGTTTATCTATCTTCTCCATATCTTGCAAGTCTACATAACCCTTCTTCTGCACTGCCTTGGAAAGAACCGCAAGCCATCAAATATCAAGCAAAATTAGTTTTTGGGGCTTACAAAGAATGTATCATGTTTGCATAGGACTTGTCGACACAACTTACCTGCAAGATCATGCAGTTTTCTAACTAGACCAGCAGCTGTTGAGAACTTAGATGTCCGGGTTTCCTACAATTGATTAGAGAAGACGGTGAAACAATGATTACTCAATATCGATAGAGGATAAAAAGGAACCTTTAATACATCAAAATACGATTTTTTTTGGCAATTTTTTGGATGACATAGATTTTGAGAGACGACGAGGCGAAATTTTATTTTATCTAGATACATATCTAGCTAATTCCTTTCTACACTATTCTATAATTTTTAAAAATATTATACTGATTAAATTTCCAAAGCGAATCTTGAACAAGATAATAGAATATCTAAAACAATTTTTTTTTTCAAATTGCTCATCTCCAGCATGTGTAGCTCTGATTTTGTACCGATATTTGACAATTGGCACATGTATGATCGATTCCCGGACATCATTTTCCAAGCTAGTTTTAAGAGAGAAGCTTATTACCTGAGAGTAAGTGTTCATGCCATAATTTGAGGCCCAGTCTTCTTCCGCCAGATCATAATCAGATGGTTCAGCAACATCAAAAAACTCATCTCCGACATCGTTAAATCCTACAAGGCTTGAATGCTCTGAAAATGCTCTGTCCATATCATGCTCCTCCATTTTGTCATTGGTATCATCCCGTATCTGTACCTCAGTGTCAATATCTATCCTTTCTGCATAAGCTGAAACAGCATCTCTTGCTAAATCTCTAGATGGGTATTCCGATGAAGGGTAGCTGCCCGCTTTAGCTTTAAACAGTTCTCTTAATGCTGTAAATAAAAGATAAGACAATGATGGTCACAATAATTTTGAAAATAACTACCACAAATTTGCGGACTTTTTTAGTAGAATTACCGGCAACTCGCTCAAGCATATGGATTGTTATAGAACGTGCTGCAGATGGTAGCAGATAACCTTTCCACAGTTTCCAATCAATAGCAAGCATGTGCTTGACAAGAGATTGATTCCCTTGGTTCACAGGAGAAATAACATAGCCTCCACCTGCAGGAGGACATGCGGTTTCAAATTTTAGATAATGTATTAGCTCATAAATAGCATTTCACTGGAAGCAAATATCCATCTGAATAAAAAGCAATTCATATCGAGCAATGGATGTCTCTGCGAACAAGTATGAACTGCCTATAGAAAAAGCAATAACTTCAGAGGTTGCTTACACAATAAACTTATATATGTAAGTTGCTGATGGCTTTAAATGCAAATGCCCGAACGGAAAGTACTTGTTCATATTGGGCACTCACATGGTGAAGAATGGGGAAGACAAGATCTATCTGATTCATAAAGTAAGAGGGGAAGAGAATAGTAACCTCGCAATTGGAACTCCATATAAAAATGGAAATGATGTAGCACATATGTATCAGAAGTAGATGAAAGAAACGAAGAAAGTACCACTAATAAATCTGCATTAAATATATAAGCATACATTACTTTTAAGACAGGCACGGACATAGCCCTTTTGAGGTGGACACTTCTTGTGATATACTGAGTGGTACAGGATCACTGAGGAGGGAAAAACAAGCTTGAGACAGCCAGACAAAATAACATAAGGTGATATCAAATTCAGTAAAAACAATCATAACCATTCTATCAAAAATAATTACCATATGTTCCATCATCCTCCCTTCTCCAGTATCGTCTCAGTAACAGGTCTCTACATTTCATTCCCCTGCCAAACAAGAGACTTCATGGCAGTCAGGGCAACAAAATTACTTAGAAGCATTTCATGCTGTAAATAAACCCTAGAAGAACCAGAGGCTCACCATGGTGACCAGTCACTATATAACTGCTTGTGAATGATGTCAGTATGACCATCAAGGTGCTCGACTACAGAGCCTCTACTGAAGCAGAAGTCCCATCTGCAATAAAATCATTAATAAACCAAACATAAGAAAACAGAGGAATTGCCACTTCAGGAGTACCCAATTGGTTTCTGATGCTTAACTATTGTGATAATATGTAGGTGGGATTTTATGTTCCACTCTTCTGCTTCTTGCTCTACTTCAGGTTGAATGTGTCAACAACATCAAATAACTAACCATTCGGAGTAGCGAGATTGCGAGAAGCATTGCATCTGAATGATAGACACAGAGCTTGAACACAAACCTTTTGAATGCACTGGTTTTATCATATTCACAAAATAGTTAGCATCTATAATCCCAAATAGTAAGAACTAATCTGGTAACCATCTGCTGCTTGCAGGATGCAGATAATACTAATTGTTTCTGTATCATGCAGATGGTATTCCTCTTTAAAAACCTGATTTGCAAAATGTGTTCTATAAGCTCTCTAACTAAATGCCTGGGTCAGATCTCAAGTATCCCATACTCTTGAAAGAATAGCAATTAAAATCTACACTGAACCATAAATGGTGGATCAGTCACTTTGTTTCTCACTCTTTGGATTATCAACATATGCGTTTGAATGAAAACTTTGTTATACAGTTGGAACCAAGATTTCCTAAACATGATCAAATACCGACTAAGCATGTATCCTATTGTAAATAAATCAGTAATCAGCACCTCTGTTAGAAACAAGAAACAAAACATTCAGAAACTTACTCTGACCGTGATGGACCAAGAGACATAAGGGTACGGAAAATCGCCTCTGATGTTCCATCTACCACGCCAACTGCCATTATCGCAGGATGATCATCCCATCTCTGAAGCCAAAAGGTGATCCAGAATTATAACATATAGTTTGTTTTTATTTGTTTTTAGATGAAACCTCTGGTAAGTTTCAAACGTTAACTACCTTCCCATGAAAATCTCGGTCCTTTGCCTCCTTGAATAACCTTAACCCTTCATCAGTACCATAATTGGTTCAAATTAGCAAATGAAGCATGAAGAATATACTGCAGTAAATCTGGTGTAATTTTACCATTCTGACAGCCGAATATTGTCCAAGGTGATGGAGCAATTACATCAGAAGATATGGGGTTTATTTGTGTAGATGAATAACGAGTCCAATCTATGGAGCCTGAGTGGTGTGCAGGGCTGGAACAGCTGAACCTGCTCCATTTCATAATCACATCACATGCTATGAGAAACTACAGGCAGTATCAAAATGAACGACAATAAAAGAACCTACATATATGTAACAAGATTGATCAAATGGTTTGTTCAGCAGACTAAAGATTGTATCATATTAGTTGATCACAAGGGAATACATCATAAACCAAGTCGAGGAAAAATCAAAGTGAATGTGCAAATTGCAATATGCCTCGAAAAGGCATTGGAGATAATAATATGACCAACCTCAATGAATCCTTGAGGCCAGTAGCACCAGTATCTCTGTCATCTGAACGGGCCTGTAGGTAAGCAAGGATTACAAAAAGGAAAGCTCATTTTGAAGTTTAAAGAGCTGCAGTTGCACACCTTCATAGCTACTTCTTGGAAGGAACGAATCCATTTTGCTGCTTCTTCGGAACTCACTGCTCCCAACTATGAGTTCACATCTCAATTAGGGATAAATTAATTTTAATCGTGATAGCAAGTTTCTAAAAGAGAAGCCACTGCACCTTCAGCTGATCGTTGTGATTGGATGTATTAGAAAGTGTGAAAATGAAAAATACCTGCAAGTTCCATGGCAAAGAGGAAACCATTGAGATATATAGGATCAGAAAATGCCACAAATCTAACGAGCATAATGCTAAGATTTTCCAGAAACTGTAAGAGTTTCTTGGGAATAACAGATGGAGCAGAGTAATACTTTTCTATGAATACTTTCTCGCCCATTGTCCATAACTCGAATGCAAGAGTCTATGACTGCACTTCTAAGGGGAACCTGAAAACAAGAATGTGATTTCCATGAAGTGTTTGCATGTATAAAATGGTGAAATGAATCTGCATAGCAGTTCGATTATTTTATGCAGTAAAGCAGGATGCATCAAACTCAGCAAAAAATAAAATGTAACTTCAGACATGAGTGCTATTTGGCCATGACCCGACTAAATTGTGTGATTATTATCTAAACTACTCAATAGACACATACTTTTGGTCGGTTTGTCTTGACCTGTATCTTACAAGCAGAACAAGCTGCCTTATAAGCACTTCTCAGGTGAAATGAAAGTTTGCCAAAAAAAAAACTATGAACACATATGAGTGTTTACTTAAATAAGATTTTGAGCTGAGCTCATAGCTTGTGTTGTTCCTTGAGCATTCAACTTACACTTTCCCCAATGGAACATTTCCACAATTCCCATAGAAGTTCCTCAATGTATCAGAAACTAATGCCTATCATCTGATCCGAAAACCTAACACAAAACATGATCACCAGAGAATCATCTGCAGCACACAGAACGCGATTCCTGAGCTAGAAAACAAAATAACCGCAATGATACGGCCCCAAAAGGAACCAGCAACATCACAAAGCCATGTGGTCCATTCTTAAAAAACTAAAATCTCACCATCAATGACCAACAAATAAAGCAACCAGGTATCAAGTTGGGAGTCCAAATACATCCTATTGCAAGCTTGAGTATCAAACCAGCTAACATCATAGCGACAACATTCGAATCCTAAACCACCCCCATTTAGCTAACCCTTCGTACGAGGTGGACCAATACATCATCCGCATTAGGGGTCACATCAGCTCAAGTTTCCCAATAATACACGACAGACATCGACAGCAAGGTATTCCCCTCGTATACAGGATGATGAAATGTGCGCAGTCTAACCTCTGTCGCAAACAACAATAGACTAAAATAAAAGGTACCCCGTACACATGGACATGATCCTACAGAACAACGCCACCGATGAATATTCCGAAATCGGACCGAAAACGAACCTCATTGGCGGAATTAGGAGCAGATTTGAAGCTTTTCAGGAGATGATCCTGCAAGAAGAAGTATCGTTTCCTCGAGAACTGTAGCCCGATTCGATTCGATCTGATCACGTACAGCCACCCTTCCATCCCTCCTCCCGCCTCGCCGTTCATCGACGACGAAGACACGCTCATCTCCTCCGATACCTCCGATCCCTCGCTCTCTCCTCTTCTCTCCTCTCCTCCGATTAACAAGTATTCAATCGATCGTAGTTCCGTCGAAGAGTTTTTTCACGGCGTGGAGATGGCGAGAATCATCGGCTGTGACGATTGAGGGTTTCGAGGTGGTGTCGTTGTTTTTGGTGTTGTGTTTTGGAATGGTGGCTCCTCATTGGCGTATGAAGGGGATTGGCTGAGTTTGTTTGCGTCGTGTTCTATCTTTGCTGTTGTGGTGCCATTTTTGCAACTAATTTAAAACCAAAAAGCAAATGACTTTTTTTTTCTTCTTTTTGTCAAAACAAATGACTTGCTTTTCTTAAATGCTGTGGAGCGTGGAGGGTACAAACAATGTTTTTATTGCGTGGTGTCAAAGACATAAAAATGAGAGATAAATAAAGGAACAAGAATTGATATAATCTCGTTAATATATTAGAATGGTAAGAAAGAGACATATAGAGTTATAATATATTGTTTTTCTTATTAATATAGCTATATTATTGTTGTTACAAAATATGTTATTGTTTAATGTTTTGTAAATGTGAATGTTTTATTAGTCCTAAAATAAATATAATATTTTTTTTTAATATTTTATAATAATTATAATATTATCAATTTTTTTAATATGTTGTTGTTTAATGTTTTGTAAATGTAAATGTTGT
>LIEC01008561.1:23205-93646 GCA_001925005.1 Drosera capensis | reverse complement strand
TCAAAATATTTATATTTTATTATTTTAAATCACATCAACTTATCACACTATCATTTCTGTTTCTATTTTTTTTCTTTCTCTTTCCTTTCATACATTTTCAAAGATATAAATATCTTTACATTAAAAATTCAAGATAAATATAAAATCTCATATCGATCAATTTATTATATTTATTATTATCAATTAATTTATTATATTTATTATTATAAAAAATACTGAAATGAATTAAATAAAAGATCGCTTAGTTTTTTATCTACAAAGACGAGATAACACCTCAAAATAATTGAGTTTTTTATTTTGGCAGGCAACTTAGTTTACACATCAGACAAGGACTTGGAATCTTGAATGACATTGACAGAAGACGTAAGTCCTATGATGGCACTCATTGATTCCCGCCTTCCCTGGGTAATGTCAAGAGCAGTATGGACCTGTTATTTGGATAGTTAAAGTCATAATATATTATTTTGTTTATAAAACTTATGTTTGGATGTGATGAGTTTTAGTTGTTATATTTTAGTTTTAATTATACTAGAACAAGTTTATTGGGTATGTTATATATGAAATTATAGGTAAATTATAGTAATTATTCCATAAATTGTTGCTCCAATGGACATGATTTTTCCTTGACAAATTTTATCTTTATCAAACTTGATATCGAATTTGACTATAATATTAACCATTGTTATTTTTTTTTAGCATAACAAGCCTTTGAGGTAGAAATAAAGATAAAGAAAAAGAAAAAAATCAATCACACATATGTGACACTTTCATAACCATTCATTTATAAATAATGTCATAATACAATATGGTTGCATTGGAGTAGCATATACAAATTATAACAAAATATCACTATTCATTGTCAAAATATGAATTGTGCTTGCTACATATAGTAAGTACCATTAGACTTGCTCTTACCTGCAAAATATAGCAATGAAAATGCGTATGGGCATTTTGGCCACATCATCAATTTGATGTAAAAATCAAATAAAAAAATAGAAGGAAATGATAATGGACTTGATATAATTGATAAAAAAAATGGTAAAAAATTAACAACGTTAAAATTTGACACTTAATAATTGAAGGGACATTGCTAAATTTTAGTATTTTTATAATATTTATATTCAAATTATAACTATTGATATACAAAAATATCTTATACCATTGGAGTTGCTCTAATATCTAACTCCAAAACTTTTCTCGTATGATTCTTTTGAAGTTTTCAACCTTCCAAGTCTGGGAAAATTAACATATGGGGACCTATGGATTCATCCATTCGCAAACCATAAACTTTTTACGCAATCAATCCCATTGTTATAAAATCAATAGGAGTTGGCTTAATAATAAATTGTTTTTTATGATTATGAGATTAAAGATTTGACACTTTCACATGATGATTATGTAGGTACAAAATAAATATTTTTTGATAGCGCTTTTTTGGATTGCATACAAATTTTACAAACTACATATTCCCTCCGTCCCATAGTAAATGTCACAAATTGAGCGGCACATGATTTTATATATGTGTTGAATTTTTATGGAATTTGATGAAGAAAAAATATTTTTTTATGATAATGAGATTTACTGTAATAGTTATGAGAGGAGATAATAAATGTTTTGTACTTGAGTTTGATTGATTTTGTATTTTATTTAAATAAATTTTTTTCAAATAAGATGTATTGTAATTATTATAAGATATAAAAAATTATATTTATTATGAGAAGTATAGAATATAATATTCTTATAATAGAACTGACTCATAGTATTTGTTATTCCTGCAAGTCTTTGCACGTGGTCAAAGTTTTCCTATGATATTGTCATAACATGGACCACACTTTGGCCAAATCTTGAAATAACAAAACGTTCAAGTACTGGAATTGATGTTTGAAATTTGAATTTGTTAGAGAGGTGGCTACAAAGGCAATAATGCTCTAAAGTGAACTAGTTGACACCAACTTCTCATTTAACAACTCAAAACTAAAAGTCTTTTCAACTTATAGGCCAAATGACCATAAAAACAACGCATCAGTTATGTTTATAATGATATACGAAGTTTGGACCATTGTTTTGGTTCAAGGTGATATCATCCTCTTGTAAAGTTTTGCCAAAGTATTTTAATCATATCCTTGGTCCATATTTTCTAAATAAACTATATGTGATAAAACAACCAATGAAAAATTTAGTCCAAAGAGCCATAAGTAACATGGATTAGAGTCTGAACTTCGGGTCCCATCATATGATTTTATTGTTGAAAATTTGAAACAAAATATTATTCTATAAATAAAAGAATCATATACTTGTCTTTACTACATGTTCTTTTCAAGGTACATAGAAAAGCTACTAGAGACATGTAATTGCATCAGTTTATCATATTACCGAGCCTTTGCTTGATTTCTTGGCCTCATGAACATCTTTCTCTTGATGATCTATGTTCTTTCCCGGCATTAGAGGAGCCACAACTTCTCTTTCTCGTGCCTGTGACAAGACCAAATAAATAATCAGGCAAGCATCGCATCTGGGTTATAGATGATAGAATTGAGAAAGTTCAAATTTCATTTATAGGTGCAGAAAAAAAAAAAGGATTAGTACCTGAGACGGGAGGTCGACTAAGGGTCTCTTTTTGCTGTCATTGGTGGCAAAATAAGAATACATTGCCATTCCAAAAACAGCTATTGTGATTCCAATGATGTTCCTGTGTGTGAAGGGGTCACGCAACAGAGTATAGCCAAATGCAAGCACAAGACATGTCTTGAGATGTCCCAACACTTGATATGTCACTGGTGATGTCTTCCCTATCACCAGGAATGTGCTGAAGTTCACCGACACCGCGATAACACATGAAAGGATAATGAAACCCTGTAAAAAAAATAAAATAAAAACAAAAACAATTAATTCTTAGTTTTTTTATTATAATTTTGAGCTTTAGATAAAATTGATTCTACGTTGCGAGACTATCAAGTATGAGTTTTACCACCCATTGAGCTATGACTCAAAAGTCTTAGTGAATCTGAACAACATTCAAAAGATAGTATAAAACCTTCAAGCAAATCATTCAACTGTAATTTTACCAGGATCATTGGAGAATACTTGAAAGCAAAGACATTTTGGTGGGTAAGGTATCGATCAACCAAAGGTCCCGAGACAAATAGAATTGCAGCTTGAAATGGAGCAGACTGATACAAGAGTTGTGTCGATGATACACTGAGTTTTTTCTGTATGGTGTTTGTCAGCTGAGATTGGGAGAAGAACACATAAACCTTTGGTTAAGGATCCCTTTTCACAAACTTGGACTTACAGAAAATCATTCAGGCATTTTAGATCAAGAAACAATACATCTTTAATTTGGTTCAGTTTGCAAAGTTTATAGTGAATGACTACGTATTCCTGAAATCAAATAATCGTGACTTTATTAGGGATATATGCCGCTACGGATAGCGACAAGCTTCACCAAGTTTATAGAATTATACTCTCATCGAAGAGCTTATGAGAACTTACTACAATATCCTGCCAAACACTCATCTTGCCCAAAAGGGCTCACAAACTGGTTTAGCATGCTTATAAAGTTAGCCAAATAGGCCCTAAATGTAAAATTCATCTAATGCATGAAACCGTTGATACCACTTGCCTTGATAAGGCAGGGTCTATCCGTGTGAATGCCGAGCATGAAACATGCCTAAATGACTAAAGGGGATAAGCGCACACAACCTACCGCCTTCTCAGTTAACAAAATGCTCGCTTTACACCTAACCAGATGGTGCAACAACACATTTTCCAGCATGGATTACTCATGATATCTCTTGCAAGCCAAACAGACACTATAGCAAGTGGAAGCAAATATAGACTTTATGCAAAGAGAAATTTTGATTAAGGGCTAAAAAGGATACAATTTGACCGACGCAGGTAGTTATGATGGCTAGAATAGAGAGAACGGAACCAAGAACATTGAGCTGCAGATCAGTAACAGAAGCAATGCCAACTCCAAGGAGCAAGATGAATAGCGAAATCCTTATCCTCTGGCTGCAACATGTACGCGTATAGCAGGAACCCAACCCAGATCAAATAAAATCAAAAGAGTTATAGATTTGATTCAGAATTTCATGTCCTCTTTTAGTGAATGAAGTACCTGAACTGCTTCTTGAGAAAGGCGGTTTCGAGCATGACAGTGAAAGGAATGATAGCAAGCTTGGTCATCTGATAGAAACCAATGGAGTTGAAACCCAAGCTCAAGTTGAGGAGTCCAATGGAAACTCCATTCAGTATCCCAAACAGGATCACTGTCTTCATGTCTATCGATTTTGACTCAAAGAAGTTCAAGCGTTTCGCCAAGTGAAGCGTGAAGAATGTCACCATTAAGTGCCAACTAGTCAGTGTTGTGGCTGCAAGATCAAATATATCATTTTCATCATTCCTATAGATGATTGTTTCACGAAGGACACTACATAGAGGCCAACATAAGATGAACTAATCCTAATAGTCACTCCTACATAAATGGTAGTGTTTGAGCCGGAAACTGTTGCTTTTATCTTAACAAAGAATCACAAACCATGAATCGGAAAAAGAGTCTGAAGTTGAAGATATAATACCAAAGGGAAATCCCAGGTTGCTCATGAGAGCTTTGTTGCAAATGACAATGGAAACCGAAGATGCCACAGAAAGAAACAGTGCACCAACAACACCAAATCGGAAACTCCATGCCTCTCCCATTTCACTTCTTTCAGCTTCTTCTTCTTCGCCGAAATAAAAAAATAACCTTCACATTCTATAACAACAACAACAAACATGAAAGAAATGCAAGTATATCCGTTGTTTACCTTGCTTCGATACAGCGTGTAGCACGCGGAATTCCTATGTCTTTGGTTTACATGAATTCCCTGTTTGCTAGGGAAAAGTGGTTTTGTTGAAGAATGCAGGAGGGTTATCCAGGCTTTTTATTTGAGAGAGTGACAAGGGGAGGGTTTGTTCAGGCTTGGTTCTTTTATCAGTTTCTTGAAATTGATATCTGTACAGTCCACATATGAAACAGAAGAACGTAAAAGGACGATAAATTATGTGGAAAATGACACGGAATATTCGAGTGAGTAACCACTGATATAGGCGTAATCACGTCAATCTGAGTTTCCTAACTCTTCAAGCTGTTCCTGTGGGTACAATGGTCCACTGATTGTCGCCCGCATACTAAGTTAATTAACATTTCCGTTAACTTTGCGATCAAACGTCTGGTAATGTTGATTACGATACTTTATCATACTAACGCGTCAAAAGCAAACAATAGTACAATGCGAAAACCTTTGAAGTATGAAGGAAAGATAATATACGAGTAAGAAGCTGCAAATGGAAGCAAAGATGAGATGAAAATGATTGAGAGCCTAACGTTGGGTACATCCTCTGCTTCACTTGTACTCCAAAGGCAGAACATTTCCATTTAAACTCTTAATTTCCGAAATCTGAAAATCCAATAAAATCGTGATTACCTAGTAGTAACTAACAAATAAGATGTATCATGATCTGTGTTACAAGTGCAAGTTAACATATTTAAATCATGACATACAATGGCAAAGGTCACTACTTTTAACGACAACTAGCTATTAACCCTGCTCAATATTTTGCGTATTCTAGGAACCTTGCGGACACTATCAGCATCAAACCCTTCAAGGTACGATGGTCGAGGAGTGAAACTGTTGATATTCTCAATGAATTTTCCATCTTTTGGGCATGTCTCGTGCCGCCAGTTCGAGAAGTTATGGCACATTCTTTCTTCCACGCAGCCTGATGATGGATCATACTAGATAGGTCGTTCGCTGAGACCATACTCATCCAACTTTGGCAGAGTGTCAAAGCAAGACAATTTAGATTCTGAAACTTGATACAGAGCTTGTGTTGTAAAAAGAGTTTCACCAAACCAATAAATTTCACATGAATTTAACAGATTACCCCAAAATGGCCCTGGTTGCGAGATCCCTAGTCGCTATCAATGCTAAAGGAGAACGAATTGCGGATTACCCTGCACAATCTCGTTCAAATGTAGGAGCTCAGGTGGAGAGGAACAATCAACCCATGGATTACCTGACCATTTTATGACAAGCCACAGCAAAATTCCTCCAACCATCCCAAATAAATGCCGCTCGAGCATCCAATATGTGCCCATAAAACAACTACAGAAAGAGTCGTAAAATAACACTGAGCCAAGCGTCAATGATTTCTACAAGTAAATCATATCTACTAGAGCGATCGTATGCTCAACCATAACCACAAAATGACGGACAACATCTGCCAAAACTCAACAGTTAACAAGTGAGCAGAGGCTATTTACCATATCATGGTGTAGCCTCAAGCTTTCCTGCTGCAAAATATGCCAAATATTATGCTAAAATGTAAGATTCGACCAGTATCCGATAAAGAAATCTGCAAATGGCAACGGACTGAAAATCACACTCAACTATCATTTACTCAACTATCATTTACTAGTTCCCCCAAAACTTTACATCAGTAGAATTCATAGTCAAGTACAGTCCAGTCATGGCATCTCTACAGACAACAGCTGCAAGAAGAAAGCTATACAAACAATGCCAAATACAGAATAAAACAGCCATAATAGGAGGGAACACAAAATAAGAGAAGAAAGAAACTATATCGAAGGTATCCCCAGAACATTGCAACTAAGAATTAATTATGACTTCTTCGCTTTTAAGTGGCAAGAGGCTTGCACCAGTAGGCAAGGACATCTGCAGCAGGTGCGATGCAAAGAATTCTCCGTTTTTCAACACATGCGAGGCGAATTCAATGTCGTACATCTGTCAGGCAATGAAGCTAGGTCAAGCCTTCCCGAACTGAGAGAGGTATGCCTGGTCAGCATTTGCAAGGCGGTTTTGAAACTGTGCCCACTCACTTTTACACCTCTCTCTCACCTAGAATGAGATATTAAGTAAATTATAGGAACAAAGATAAGTTAAAATGCAAGCTGCGCGTGTACAAGAAACCAGGCTTCTGGTTAACATACCCCTTCCCAAGGAGCCTTTCCGTTCTCTGCCTTGCCCTGATTAAGATAGGAGCAAAAAACACATGTAAGGAAGAAACATATACTATGGCCAATCCTGGTGTGATATGTTACGGAACAGGCCGAGTACACCGTGAAAGTAAAAGAGACATTTGCAGCAGTAATTAAATTAAACTGATTGTTAGGTATGTAGTGAAATGGAGACACCCCAGACATAGCATGTGTTGCAAGTGAATAGTTTTTAAATTTTCTTTAATCCATTCCTTTATTTGACCAGAAAGCTGAAGAGATTTATCAACAGCAGTTGGCGATGCTCACCTGATTCCCAAGGGATGGAATTACTTGATGAATAATCCATTGTGAATCCACAACCCCAATTTTTTCATGAGCAGGCTGTGATCAAGAAATAGACAGCATAGGTCCTTTAAGATGCAACAAAAGCTGATACAAAATGAAATTGTTCTTTTAAGGCTACTCAGAACTAGCAACCGTCACATCCAGGATGTGCCAAATAGCATTTGTCAATGAATGTGAGCTGAGTATAACATTATTCCAACAGCTAGCAGCTATATCCTATAAGCTAGAGTGAAGATACGGCAGAGAACAATGAGCCACAGTTATTTGCTAGCAGACTAACAGAGGGCCACAAGATTAAAAATACAGCCAAAAAAGAAAAGAAAAAGAAAACCTGCTTACCTCAACGCATCTTCTTAGCGCAAAATCCAATCCCCATCCATGCACCAAATCATTCTAGATGTTCAGAAAACGATAATTTAGTTTAAGGAGCCAAACATGACAATTACTGTAAAAAACTGAGAATTTTTCATGAGAAAAATATAGTTGTGAAGCTAAACTCTAAAATGAAAACAGGGAGTCATTCGACCCAGAGGTCAATAACAGTACCTGAATCATATACCAAACACAACGCCAAGCATCCCGTGAAAAAACAGGGGCCATTATTTCCACGAATCTGCAAAGTTCATGATATCAGTAGGGAGGTTGGAGAATTCTAAGAGAAACATTATTCACCACAGCCCTCGAGCCTTAGCCAAGGACATACATTAAATACTGACTATCAAGGTTTCTAAGTGATTGAAGTCAACTGCAAAATTAAACATTTTTCTTACTGTATGTTATAGTCTATTTATTGTTGTGAATGAGAACTAATCTACGGATATTCTCGTGGGCAGAGAAGAGATATGTAATGGTAGGAACTACCAATCTAGAGACCCAGAGCCTTATCATTTCATGGTCCACTGATTGAAAATTACATTCATTACAAAAGACTTCCTAAATTTTTACAACCATTTTACTCCATTCAAATATAAGGTCCAAGTAATATGATATACACAGCCAAGCTCGTACGCAACCAAAGCTACAACAGATAGAAAGCGAGAGTATCAGGAAGTACAGAGAACATACGCAGCACAGGGAGGTAAATGTGGATCTGAACACCAGCCTGGTTTGTCTACAGTTTCCCTAACCAACATGCAGAAAATTCATCAAAATAATGTAGTATTCAATGGAAAATACTGAACACAACTCATCCCAGTAAGATAGGAGATTGTGGAACTGAAAAAAAAAAAATTTACTTGTGAACTTCTCTGTCACCTCTCCTCTTGGTCATTTCCCACGTCAAACCATTATTTGGCTCCAGACCAGGTTGAGAAATCTCTAGCCCATGTTTCTTAACCAGCTCCATGTACCTAATAAATACACACAGAAACAAATGAAGCACTCAGGTCTCAATCTATGAAGCACTCAAATCTGTATCTATAACTGGGGAAAAAATTTGCCAGAGAAAGCTCACTTCACAGCATTGAAATGTTCAAGTCCGAGATCTTCATCCCAAATAAAAATGTAATCATAAGCTGCCACAACATCCGGATGAAGAAACCTTTTAGCATACCACCTGCAGCGGGCACAGAAACACAGGTGATTGACAATGTGTTCCCCCTGAACAAGCAAAAAACAATGAACTACAGCAGGGGAGCATTTCCCAAGTTCTCTTAAAGAACCAAGACACACTAGTGTAGATAGTCAATAGTGCTGTGTACATGAACAATCATTCAAGGGGAACTTACCATTTTGTTTGTTTTGGTGCACTAACATGGACAGCGCTCTTAGACCACTCGAATTCATCCCATTTACTTGCACGCCCATCATAGTGGAATAGTAAAATTTGGAAATCATCAGAAAACTGCGATGAGCAAGGAAATTTAAATTCATTAGAAAAAGAAAAAGAAGTCAAATGCAGAAGCTTATACTACCTTCTTTACTGCTGCATTTATGTTGTCTTTCTGGTCAAATCCAACAGTGAAAGTTACCAGGTATTTTCGTTTCTTTGGCAAATCCTGCAACACAGAAAACAGGAAATACACAAAAATGCCTCACAAATGAATATAATATGATTTCCCAATAATCCCAAAAGAAAATAATCATCACCCAAAAGAAAAACAGGAGAATGTGAAAAAGGGGATACCTATAAGGACCTCGATGACTTCCTATTTTTAATAAGATTGTCTTTTAATTGTTCCGTCTACTCTAAAAGAGAAAACTAGGGAAACATGCATTAGGGATGCAGCAGGCCAAAAAATGATGACCCTTTCTATTTCTCCTCCTCTTTTTTCTTGTTAACATGGTACAACTTGCAGAATTTTTCCCAGCAAAAATGCACTAAATTCAGTAGAAAGAGAAGGGGGGGGGGGTGGAGTATGAAGAATAATGAAATAAATGAGACCGGGGAATCTCTAGAAAGGCATACGTCATTGGGATCTCCCCACAATCTCCGCAGATAAAGATCAGTCTCTGAAACAACAATTCCAGGAGGTAAAAACTCTGCTCCGCGAGGATTGGTTGGAACATATATCTGATCCAAATAAAAGCAAAGTAAGTATGCAAAAGTAAATCGCACCCGAAAAGCCGCAGATTGCGCATTTAGAATGGTCATTAAAGTAGCATACAAAACCCACGACAATGAGATATAGCAGTGCATCAAACCTAGGAAACAAGTTCTCCAACCTGCACTAAATGCATAATTTCTAAAAGGTTTATGATGGTAAACTAAAGGAATTCATGAACCCAGATGGCAAGTCAAGGAAGTTGATCATTTTTGGAACAAGAATGAGAAATTATATTTAAAAAAAACCAAGGACCAGAATGATGACAACTAAAGTGAGAATTAACTTGCTTGGTTTGCATTGGTTAGAACTTGGTTCTGGTTGACAAAATACAATCACAAGTTAAATAAAGTTCTTGCTAATTTGCTTGTGCTATGCACAGTTTCATTTGAACTAATTGAGATATCTTCAAAAGAAGTGAACAAGAACCAACCATTTGCAACAATGATAAACCTGGAGATATTGCGGGGTACCTTAGGGACCTTTTGTGAGCCAACATCCTCAAGTGATTTGCCTCTTTCAGAGAAACCAACATCCAGAGATTTCATAAGCCTGGATGGTAAGGTGATCTGCAATTATCATGAGATATTATTGAGATGATGCAGCACACATGAATACATCGGGACACAAAGATAGCATAAAGAATATACCTTGGCAATAGAAACTGATGGAAATGACACACCAACAAAGAATCCAAAAACCACCCCCAGAATGGTTGTCATGATAAGTCTGGCATTGTCATTGGATCGTTTAACTATTCCACTGCAAAACAGACAAAGGATCCACTTGTTTGTATCAAACAATGGTTACAATGCGCATTAAATTTACAGTTTGAAGTGAGAATTTCACTCAAATCAAACAACACATTTACCACAATTTACAATAGAAGAAGAGAAATAGTTAGCTAAGTGATTTAGAACCTTTTGAATGACATAAAGTACTCTTGCTCTCTTTTATTGTGGAATATACTAATTCAATTACAAACAGTTGATAAAAATATATTCGGAAATCCTACAATTTTCTGTGATATGCAACCTTTTTCTGTAGACTACTTACTGACAATCAAAGCTGTCACAACTAAATCCTGCCTCACGCTGTCTTCCCACACTCCCTCTACAACTACAACACTGTAGACTACAAGTAAAGCAGCTATACTAAAATACTCTCTTATCTATTGAAGCATCTTTAAACAAATTATTGGAACGAAGGCATTGAACTCTGATCATCAAGTCAGAATAATATGGTGTGTATGAAATTTCTCAATGACAAAGAAGGCTTCCTAGGTAATGCTCATCGCCCTTGACTGCAAGCTTAAAGCGGACGCTTCAGCAGTTACGGCTTATAAAAAACATTGCCTATCAAATTTCTGATATTTCAACAAGAGGAACAGTGGTGCATGCCTTGGTGGGCATCCAATTGGGGAAGCCAGATAATTTTAAAGCAATAATGATTCATTGATCAGTATCACTGTATCGGAAGCCCCTAAATGCTCTAACCTGCGGTGGGCGCTTGCCATCTTGATGTGCATGCCCTTACAAGTTCATCCAGTATAAATAGGCGGATCCTTGTCACAGCTTTCGAAGCAGCATACGAACCACGCCCAAAGTAGACGACAGTGGTTCCTACCCTGAAAAGTCACGTTTTGACTCCAATTACATAATCAACAAGAGGAAACTACACAAAGTAGAAGAAATCTTCCATCTTTGTGCAGTACATGCATGATATTGTCACACCAAGAAACAAAACAAAGAACAAAGCAATACAACAGGTTTAAGATAGATGAAGGACAAAGTGACAAACAATATATACATAAAGGTGGGCATTGAACGGGTTTTTAAATGACCCTAAGTTATGACGTGGGTTTTTAAACAATACAGAGATGTTTTGGAAAATCCGACCCTAAGTTAATACCTCAACAACATATGACGAGGGTCTACTTAACAAGCTCTTCCTAATTCCTGTGGTGCATCATCAAGTACATTTCACTTGACGACATGAACCAAAACTCTCTGGCCAACAGAAACCTTGTCATAATGATTAAACTAAAAGGTAAGCTAAACTACAGCCCACACTCATCCCACTTTATAGAATAGAACCAACTCGATACACCAATACTGTAACCAAATACCTCTAAACAATACACACCAGATCGCAACAATAACCTAATGAAACGACATCAAACCCTGCGAATCGCCAACATCATCTACGAATTTCGACGACGAGATCTAATAACAATAAACATCCGGTTACCGTTTAATCAAACAAACGATAACCTAACCCTAAAAATCACCAAACCACAAAAAAAAAACGGGAACAAGAAAAAAAGCATAGACAACTATCATCATTCAATTCCTCATCTGAATCAGGAAATCAACTAAGAAAAACATGAAATGGATAAGGGAATTGTGGCGATACTACCTGAATTGTTCCTCCTCGGATCGCCGGAATAAGGCGGCAGCGGAGATGAGAGGTGATTGAATGTTACTATTGTGAATCGGAGATGTGGGAAGAAGAAGAAAGTTCTCAGAAAATTAGATCAAGATTTCGCCTTCGATGATAACTATGAACGAATTCGTCTGGATTTGATTTGATTTTTATCCCCTCTTTCGTTAAAAAACAAGATATCGTTTTCACTGTTTGCATTATTAGACTGTAATGGTCCTCCCCCTTTCGGTTCAGAAATTAAAAAGACTGTACTGCCCCTTTTGTATTTGTAGTCAAGTTTATTTCGAGCGATCTAGGGTTACATACCTCATGTCATGGTTTGTTATCGTAGTATTTTATTTTTTTTATTTTAAATAAATTACGATAATATATATTTCGATATGTATTTTGTTTTTGTTTTTAATAATCTCAAAAAAAATTAAATTGATTTAAAATTAAAATTCATAACTTAATGTATCACTAATGACTCATAATAATTTTGTAAAAAAATAATATTTGATCGTTTTAAATTACAACTTAAAATATGTGTTATCATAATTTATTCGAAATGAAATAATATTTTATATTTTTATCTTATTAATCACTGAAACATAATTATCCGTCGTTGATTACTGTTTCTTGTTTTATTAGAGGACAGACATTAAACTCCCTCTTACAAACAAAAATTTCATTTCACAAAGTATTTTTTGTTTTGATTACTGATTTTTGTTCTGTTATTAATTTTTTATTTTTACAATTTTGAATTGAGATATCAAATAATTCCTTAGCTATATCTCTATCAAAAGCTTAATTATAATAGCTTTCTCCAATGCAACTAACTAATTCATCTTGATCTGTATGTTGTATTCGAGAGTTAAAGATTGTGAACCTTCCGAGAGAGTTAAAAGATCCTGGACGCGGTGGGTATTTGAAACACATAAAACATATGAAACACGAAGTTCAATTTCCTTCTTGTTATCGATTTTTTTGCGTGCCGTGTCATTACCCTAGTGGGCAGTTTGTCTCCCCTTACGTGTAAACAACCACTTGTTTGGGACCAAACTCATCACTCGTGTAGATGGTTTTATTATTTCCCTTCTGCCTACCTCATGTTTTTTTTCTTTTTTCTTTTTGAAAAAACTCTGCCTACCTCGTGTTGATTGTGTTTTATATACTCCGGCCAAAATTTAACGCAATACAAAAACCGCACACGTAAATTAATAGAAGAGTGAATTGTATGTAAAATTATTTTCCTTGTCCATTGTATAGATGAAGGAAAAAGAAGAGAAAAAGAATGATAATGGAATGAGATGATATAAAATAAAACAAAAAATATGAATATTTCAGAAATTTTAATCTCCTAAAATTACGAAATACGTTAATATTGTAATTTTAATGAAACAAACCAAAATGAAAAATTATTATAATTTTTTTGGGATGAAGAAAACATTTGTTTTCTAAATTTTGTTTGATATCGCACTTACTAGTTACAAACTTTTTCCAAGTCATTTTGACATCATTTCTTTGAACATTTTGTTTGTAAGAACCGATAAAAATAAAACCAATATATTTCATCATCACTAATCCATGTCTTCCGACAGTACTAGGTTGTCGTTGTTTTTGTTGCGTTCCTAGCTTGTTGAAATGATGCTAGGAGTTTATGCTCAGCCGAAATGTACATAAAATCCAGTCCAGCATTCGATCTTCTTCCACTAGATAGAAGAATAAATTTACATCCCTTGACATTAGTTGAAGCAACCTGAGGTCAAATAGCAAAGTAAACTTCTACTACCAGTACGAATGGCGCATAAATCAGCTTAATCGTTAGACAGGAGGTCATTGATTACTACAGTCCATTATTTGTTGAAGAAAGGGTCGTGAAAATTCAAGCATAGATAATTGGTGTCGACTATGCCGTTACATAGACAACCAGTGTGCCTGTTTCAGCATCCCGAATACAAAATGGTATTGAATTGAGGGGCATCTTCAAGTTTTTGTAACCTATGTCAGTAACTCCCAGTATGGGAGGCATTCCATTCGCGAGTTCATTGAACTGCTTTGCACCCGAATAGCTGCAAATGAAATCAGTTAATTGTCAGCTTTCAACAAGGTACAATCCGTTTCATGATAGACCCTTGCAACATTCCCCTGATGTAGATTAAAGTTTTGAGAGGCATGTCCCTTCAAGTAGCACGGAGTCACATGACTACACGAGTGTCCACTATAGCCCGCCGTGATCTATTCCCACGAGTCAGTCTCTACAAAAGTAGCATAATCCCGGCAACATACCATAAGTGTTTGTGGCTTCAGATCAGCAAGGCTGCACTAAGCTTAGCTTCTCCATCCTGGACTGCAATCCAGAAAATTGCTCATGCTGAGGCAGCGGCACTTTCATATTCCCTGTCCCCAGATCAAACAACCACACCCCAACGAACCAGCCAAGTACACTTTTATAGACACACTGGATGAAAGACTAAGCAAAAATAGAGACGTAAGTCAATTCAAAAAGCTTGAGATTTGGAAATAAACACAAGAAAACTAACAAACTAGAAAGTTTAAACAAACAGCTAGACTAAAGAAAATGGAAGACGTTAATTGGAAAGTACAGAAATGAACAACAGAGAATAATGAAATAAAGAATGAAACAAACCACCTAAATAAGAGAAAAGCAAAACTTATGAAGGAAAAAGGTGTGTGACCATGGAGATTTGAACTCAAGACAAAATAACTCACTTCTCACAGACTTGACCACTCAGCTACAGCGGGAATTTGCTCCCGACAGCAAGTTTATTCTATTTTATTATAATTCAATTTTTCAAGGTATACACACATATATACCAGCAACTGGACAAATAATCGGGATGTCATGGTCCCGCTAACCCCCACTAAATCTGCCCCAGACCGTGCCCCCAACACAATCCACTTCCCCAGACTAGGATATGCATTAATCGCAAAATAGATGATTTGTCAAATCATGCTACGGATTTTTTGTTGTAACCTTGAGTACCAAACCATAGCATGAACACATGTTTTCCCCGAAACGAAGTGGACCACAAGCTCAACTATCATTCAATATTCAAACCTCGTGCAAATTCAAAGGAAACAAAATTCGACCTCTTTTCACAATTTTAAATCATCGTAAATTATTGTACTACCTCCCAGATTGGCACAAGTTCTGCTTCTGGTAGCATTGATGGCAGAGGCTGACCGGCGAATATATTTTCCGCGGGCTTTCTGTTGAGCAAAGCACGGTTCATTCTCAACTGCAAGAGTTGATCTACCCCTGGAGGGCATGAATACCTATGTCAGTGACAATATCAGATATATCACCGATGCATTCACAATTTGCATTAGATTACAGTTGAGGACTTGCTTCTTGGACCCATCATGGTAAATCCTTGAGACATTTCATATTTTCTAATCATTAAATATAAACACAGGAATCTGCCAGCGCTGACTTTCTAGGACAAATGTGTAAATTGTATAAAAATATTAATTTCCAGTGACAATTCTGCAAATGTACATACAAATTTCAACCATGAAGGTTGTAACATATTCCAAAAGACTGCATCAGAATATCATGCGACTCCAACTCAATTTTAACACTAATGGGCGGCAGAAAGTTTCAGTTGTATTGCAGATTAGGTAGAAGAAAAGGGACGAGAAAGTAACAGGGAAGGCCAAAAGAAAATTCCAGTGCCACACGCTGGCATGAGGGCTTGCTTGGTTGCCTGATATTCTAAACACACTTCTTTTGTTCAGAAGGGAAGAGCACAAGACGAGCCATGGAGTACTATACTGCCACAACGACTAGGACACAAGTATGACGAAAAGTCCAAGTCAAAGTAGAAATTTGAAATAAGTTACAAAAAGAAAAGTTTGAAACGAAAAATAAATTTAACACTAGGTTGAAAAAAATTTATCAACGATGAAACTAAAGTCAAGGTTAGCAACATTAAAATGGAACAGAAAACACCTTCAATAGATTATGTAAGATGATTGTCGACATGAAGGACATTATGGAGCTCCAATTTTTATTTTTATTTTGCTATTATTATTTTTTTAAATTTTTTCTTTAATTTTGAAATTTTATTTCTTTTAATTTATTTTTTGCGGTGAACTGGAAAGGTTTTGGTTACTAGAGGGAATCGAAGTGGAGAGAGGAGGGAGGGATTTTAGAGGGCGGCTCGGATGAAGATGAATAGGTACCCAAGATGAGAGAGGTTGTTGGGGTGGTATTTTGCGATTATCAAAGATAGAAAGGATATCTTGAGGTTCTAGTGGTACTTCTGATGGTACCACTTGGAAATACAACCTCCCAAATGATACTTCTTGGGGACTTTCCAATTCAAGTAAATCTCAAATGAATCATACAACATCTGTTGTTGGAAGTGCCGACACCCAATCTGATACAACACCAAATCTCTATATTTTCAAAATGATGTTATCTATAGTAACTATGTGCACTTCATTATGCCAAAAATAGTCCAGAAATTTTGTTTTAGACTCAACATATAATATTTGATTGTTGCGAGATAAGTTTCAGTACTTGGTTTTTGAAAGCAAACCTTATCGCTAGAAGACAATGCCAGCACCAAGCTGGTGGGATGAATTCAAGATACTTCGGCTGGGAGATGGTAAAACAAAATTTAGAAGAAACAAACATAGTCTTACAAGTAAAGAATTAAGTGCTCAGGAACTAGGAAATGTATTGATCGAAGTATGGTAAAGTCAGGCAGAAGAAGGGAACTCTCACTTGCAGGCTGTTGCAACCTCGCAAAGGAACAAGCCTGAACCTCGGGGAGTTGCTGATTTTTCCAACCATGCGTAATTAGCGGACAGCAGATAGCTTTAGCATCCTACATTCATTGTAAGTGTGTTGTGAGAACGGAGAGGGAGAGGGAACAATAAAATGGTATCGCAAGATCCAATACTATACCTGCTAAACATCAAATGATGGCATATAGACAAACGAGGAGCTGGCCTTATCCAACTTCCCGTACCTAGTTGATGAGTTTATGGTGAGGGCCACTCTTGCTCAAACTACTCTGTCTAGGTCCTCTAGGAATTTGAAAGAAATTATGGGGTGAAGGTCAGGTTAACAGCCGAATAAAAGCAAAATTTTCTAGACGAACTTGCATATAGATCAGATACTATCATCTGTGCCTTTATCAAGGGTCAATTCCAGAAGGAAAGAACCTCTGGTATTACGATGCTTACATCGCATCAATTTTCACACCCATATTTCATTGTAAAAGGAAAGTAGGTTCTAAGTTGATGTTGATTTTGAATCATAATCTAACCAAAACATTCATGACAAAAAGCTGATTTTATAAAGTCTTAGAAACAATTCCCAACAATATACCAGTAGAGGCAAAAGAACACCGGAATTGCAATGGAAGCGCCGAGATGTAAAATGTTGTGTCAAGCATGTTATTCATTACCATTTAGATGTAAGAACAATTTCCTGTTAGGAAGTCTAAGAGAAATTTACCTTCTCAAAAAGTAATCCATTTATTTGGGTGCATTCTTCATCGAGAAGATAGAGATACAATAGCTGTGATGGTAGCCGGATCATAGCGCTCTACACAAGCATGAACAATGCAACTTTAGACAATTCCAAACATAGATCACTGTTAAGCTTTATTTGAAAATGTAGCACAAATACCAACTTGCAAATATTCATATGTAAAGCCTTGCCAAAATAATCTTCTCAAGTGTTAAAAAACCGTTGGAGGAACGAGTAATATGGCACGACGTTGATACTATGTGTTTCTGAAGCAAGAGAAGGCCACAGGTTTGCAAGACAACAAGCCCATTACCTACTTCATTAGTTGTATTGGCATGCAGTAACTAAATAGGGAACAAGAAAAGTAAAGACAAAATGATAGGAACCTCCAAGAAGAAAAGATCATTTACTTCAAGCATGAGGTAAATGTAAATCTATATCTGAAATTACTTACACCTCTAGAAGTGCGTAAGCCTTCAAGAAACTTATGGCTTTGCGTTGGCTTGAATGTGAGAAGGTGTCCTTTGCAACAATATAGTCTGAAGATGCAACAATAACTTGAGCAAAAAACCTAACAAAGTTTTCCTGAAAACTAAGCAAAATAACAAGTTCACGAGTGCTCTTTATGAGTGTCTTCTATGAATATGAGGAACATGAATGTTTATGTGTGAGTGTTGCATCATTACAGAAAGAGAACAAACCTCGTTAATAAAGATAAATTATATCAAATTATTACTCAAATACAAAGAGGTCATCGCATGAAACTCGGACTCCAATAGATGATAAGACTGTTAAGAACTTACATATCCTTATATTTCGATTTCAATTCAGATACAACCATGCACACATTCAATGTTTCCAGCCACTCAGACACAAGTCTGAAAAAAGAAAACAGAAGAGAGTTACATAATAGCATAGCAAAGTACAGTAAATAAGCAAGTAGTATTGTTGTAAGCAAATTATAACTACTTCAAAGAAGAACAAACATATGCTATTATTGTTGTTGTGTAATTACTACAGCAAAGGAAAACCATTGCTCTTAGCATCTACTCCTATTAAGAAACGGATTAAGAAAACAATGTTGGTAATTAATTCAACAGATACGACACTTTGCGAGAAGATCCGACAGACAACTAGTCTAATTCTCACTCTAACAACAAACAGACACCGAAGAACGAACTCCTCATCCTTCCTCATCCTGACAGTGACACGATAAGCCGTGGAGAAACGAACGAGAGAAGCTCAGAATCGAGTTTAACGGAACATACTCGTTGAGAGCTTCATTTATACAACCCTGCACAGAAATCCAAAATATGTTCATCCCACCACAGACAAAAACATCAAATGTCATATCACCAAACGAGTATATTACAGTATCAGATATTGGATCATACTTCTAAACTAGTGACGCGAATAGTGATGCATTTCCACTTAATAAATAGATCTCACTGCGGTAAAAAACCGACATCGATCAATAGATTCAAGAGCTAAAATATCACCACTACATGATACAACTACCAATAAAATACAATAAAAAAAACAGAACAAAACAAAATACCTCCCAGAACTTCACCATTCGAGAATCTGCCGATGATGATGCTGTGGTTCCATAATCAGAACTGTAGCTGAATCACTGTGTTCACAACAGCAACAATAACAACACAAAAATCAATGTATTTAGGCGTCCGATTCAGAAAATAATTTCAAACCCTAATTTCATTCAATGACAAAATCGTCGACAAAACAAATCAAACCAAAACAAAACACAAAAAAATCACTGATTGTTTGGGGTTATCGTCATTTTCATCCACCGCTGAAAGTTTAGATGTATCAGCGAGATCCATCGCCGATTCTCGCGTGGGAGAGAGTTTTGCAAGGTTATGTCGACGGCGGTATGGGAATCGGGATTAGCGTCAATTAACCAGACGACTTTCGAATATTTACGATTGTTTATAAAATGTTATGAAAATAGAACAAAATCTGAAATATTTGATAATGATATATGATTTTTTTAAAAAAAAACATATATTGGTGATTTTTTAAATAATTTTAATAAATTTTGTTTCGTGAAAATATCTAATTTTGTTTTAAATTAATGAAGAATATATAATTGATTTTTTCATGAAAATCTTTAATGTGCTTCGATAATAAAATGATTGAGTGTTAATTTTTAATGTAATTACTGTCACTGCTTTGGGATTAAATATATTTTTTTAAATTGTTTGTCAGTCTTTTATTTAATGATGTAAGGAAAATATTTTCATAAATTAAACATATTCGTGAATTATTCTAATGTTAAATAACAAATTTATGAAACACGATAACAGAAAATCATCTCAGATTGATCAAACTTTATATTGACAAACGGCTTTGGAATATTTACAACTACTTATAACAAGATTTCTTTCCTTTGTATTTGTTGTTGATTTTGTTATGTAACATATATTTCGAGTCATATCTGACGCCATAATGATTTTCATTTTTTTTTTTTTGTCTGCTAGGTGAAAGTGTTCAGATAAATTGTTTCTAGATTTAGATGGCAATATTATGAAACACAATAATTGACTGTCATGTCACATTGGTCAAACTTTCTAAGGATATGTTTTCCCGTAAATTGATGTGCGATGGTCCTAAGTCCTAACGAAAGGCGTGAACCTTTTTTCCCTGATACATTTGAAATTTGTGATCTTTGATTTAAATTATATTATTTTTTCTATACATCTTTAATGTTTAGCATTAAAAAAATCTTCTCTTTTTTTTTTATACAAACATTAAAAAACCTTTTTAACATTAAGTTTTATACATCTTTTAATGTAATGTTTTGGAGGATAAACAGATTCTTTTATTTATTTATTTTTTTCAAGAAAAACATTAGAAGAATTTATTCATAAAAAAAAAAAAAAAAAAAAAAAGAAAGAGTCTGCAATCCTAGTGTACCATTGCACTGATAATCAAGCTCGCCATAAACGGAGCTAGTTAACATTAAATCGAGAGAATACTTGGATTAAGTCGGTTCATCAAAAAAGATTCTAGAATTCAGTTACAATTTGATTATTACAAAAGCAGGTGTAGGGATTCCCACCTCTTGCTACATTGAAAATACTGATCATTAGTTACATTAGACAAAATGGCTTCTAGCATATGGCTTTGTTGTCGGGTCTCGTTATAGGTGGTTGCATACTTGTAGTAATAGGCTCCAGTTATTTTCGTGGTGTGTGATTGAGCTTGGAACACTCGACCTGAATCAATGTTCAACAATGCTTTCGTTGTATTGCCTACAGTTACTCTTATGCATCTTTTTTTTTTTTTTTTTCATCGCAGGCCAAGTTCCAGCACCTTTCCAGCAATTAATATGTTGTTTCCCAAAGCTAGTTCGCTAGCAACTGTAGCGACATTATTTGTTAGAATTTGTTTTTTTATAATTCATTTATTAGAATTTGTTTTTTTATAATTCATTTAGCCGGTTGAATTCGGTGTTTTTGATGTATACAAGTTTTTTGGTTCCAACCTTGATACCTAATTAATGGAATGGTTCGAGTATACTTATTCCTCGAAATTGGAGTATTTGGTACTGTTGCAGGCAGAAATGATCGAGAAGGCAGAACACGAAGAACACGAGCGACAAGCACCGGCGAGACAGTTAAGAGGATACCAGGAAGGAAGTGGAACGATTGGGAGCAATAGTCCAACAAATGGCAGTAAAATGAGCACCATAAGAACTTGGTTCTGAAATTTATGGACTCTTTTTGTTTTAGATAAACAAATATTTCGAATAATGAAATTACTTTGTGACGATGAATACGTCAATAAAAACTGATTTAATTTTTTTTTTGAATTTATGAACTATTCGATTGATAAAAAAAATCCAGATGATTTTTTTTAAAAAAACATTTCCGACAATGAAATATATCTCTATATGCCACCCAAGAGATGTACTGTTGATTTTTAGTCGCATGAATTTCTCGAATTCAATGGATGCTTATCCTATCTTATGTAATCATGAGGGCTACTAGTATATGAACTACGCGATATGTCCTAGCTGTAGGATTTTATCAACGTATCTTTGTTCAAGTTTGAGGACTGAGACACGGATAATTACACGTACTGCTTGGCATTCTGCAGATCACCTAAATTCCCAGATCAGGGATCCAGCTATGATGATTTGATGGTAATTATTACCTAAAGTGCTAGTGACAAACTATGAAATTTAGTTCTAACTGTATTTTCTTTGTCTGATCATGCCGAAAAATGGTTCATAGATAAATAACATTACAAAAAAAATCCAGTTTTGGAGATTAAAAAATAATAATATTAGTTGTGAAATGGTTTTTTTAGTTAAAACAACACAGACGACTATATGGAGACTAAGCAAAAAAATTAGTCCTTGTACAAACCATTATGACAAATGAAACTCCTGGCTTTCTATTGCTAATGTAATTTATGAATTGTTTGGTTTTTTGCGACTAAATTTCATAAAAAGTTGTTAAATTTGTGAGTACAATGAAATTTGGTCGTAAAAATAGTTGAAATTATCATTTTTTTTAAAGGAGTATATTCTTATTAGAAGTACTAAACTTTATTCATCTTGATTAAAAAATGAAGTCATTGAAATTAATTTAGTTTGTCTCCAATTAAATCATTAAAAACAAATTTATATAATTTTAGCTACTAATGTTGAAAGTTAGTCTCCAATTTTGCTACTAATATATAAGATAGTCGTAATTTTAGCTACTAAAAAATTTCTTAATCGTTAAATTTGCTACTAAAATTTTTTAGTCGCTAATTTTGCTACTAATACTTAAAATAGTCATAATTTTAGCTACCAAAAAAATTTCTTAATCTCTAAATTTGTTACTAAAAAATTTTAGTCGCGGATTTTAAACTAATATATTTTTTATCACCAATTTTGCGACTCTTCAAGCATTAGTCGTAAAATTGGCGACTAAGGTTTACTTTAGAAGTAAAATTTGTGACTAAATTATAGTAAGTTGTGAAGTTTGAGACCAAACAATTTTACTCTTTGATTTTGCGATCGATATGGTTTTAATTAGTCGTAAAATTTACGACTAAAATTTTATTTGGTCGCTAAGGAGCCCTTTTTTTGTACTGTAACTTATCTCTTGTATCAGTGTACTCTATGTGTGATCTACTCTTTAGTCTTTACCATATGTTATTTTACTACTAAGTTTGCTTCGACACATATTATAACCCCTAGTCCTCCAAGCGACGATGTAGTTCGATATTTCCTGCTACTTGTTTAATCATAAGCAATGCATGCATAATTGGATTGTTCACGTAAAAAATTCTTCAAAAGTGATTCATGCATTAAGAAAAAAAGAAGTATTGATTCTTCAGTAGTTCTCCTTGGATATTTGACACATTTATAAAGTACTTAGAAAAGAAACTAATAATTATCTCATGAAACCTCGAACATTGCTGAATGATTGCAATTTATTAAGAGTACTCTAAAACTTATAGAGTAGAAAATTCGAGAGTTGATCAACAATCTCTTCATAAAATATCCATAGAGTACTCAATTAAGTATACAAATCATAATTAGTCATCATATAAGCAGCATATTTTCATGTTTACGTGTACGGTAAAGACTTTGTGACAATGTCAATATTGCAACCATGATAGGAAAGATCTAATCTAGCTACTTGGAAATATCTTAGATCTTGTTCTTTGATGTTAATTGCTCATTTAGTTGAACAACATGAGAAGATTCATCTTTTGAGACACACAATGCTTATTACTTATTCGAGCATATTTTTTCTTTTTTCTTTTATTGTTAGAAAGCTCGTTTTTCATTTGCATAACAACAATAATATCAATCATAGATTTTCATTTGTGGTTATTACGACTAGAGTTTGTAATGATGAAGTTTGTTGCGGCCATTTGAAATTTCATATAATGGAATATATCGTGGCTAATTTCCATCGCAAAGTTTACCTTGAATATGCAATTTACGAACAGTCATTCAAACGTTAACATGACATGTATGAGAAAGACATACAGTTTCTCGTATACCTTCTTCAGCCACTAAATCCTTGGAAAAGATAAACATAAGTCAAATAAGCCATAGATATTCATGATCATTACATTTAAGTACTTTTGTTAAGCATCTCAAAACTTTCCCACCCTATGGCGATACAATTTGTTCACCTACCAGAAAATCTTGACACTTGAATGAATATACTTTTGGCTAATGATTATCCTACAACAGAATATTTGTTCTTGCTATCATAACATTTTTTTTCTCATTAATATTCTCTCGCAATTGGCATTAGTTTCTCTACTTGAAATCAATGAAGCACCTTTGCAATTGATTTCATTTTTTATTAGCTTCCCCTCACTATCCATTCTTCTTGAGTTTGCCTAGCTTGTAGCAACAATTAGCACCTTCCACCATACCATTTGTCACATATTATAAATATATACAGGTAACGTTGTTATCAGAACCCTTAGGACACAATCACCATACCGGTATTCGTCCTTGTCCTCATCAGGGTAACATTGATCGCGTTTTCAGGTTGTCGGAAATATCTCATGAACTAGCTAAATTCAGAGCCTCTTGCCAACCCTGCACCCATTCCGCAGGTTCATCAAGGTAATGGCTGAATGTTAACTAAGATTAAAATCTTGTGTGTGCGTGAAATGTCAATCACTGTGCGTGCGTGCAACCATAGATATATAACTGATGCTAAAACATAGTTACACACCTTATCTTACGTCAACTGAATAGTATTCGTTCGATCTTTTCGATTTTCCAGATAGTTTTGCATCATGGGTTTGTATCGGAATGGGAGTGTGAGGAGCGCGAGTTTCCTAGATGGATTTCAAAGTGATTATCTAGGGGGAGGAAAGACGAAGCTAGCGTCTTCTCCGAAAAGCAGTAACTCTTCTCGTCTCGTCGCAGCCCTTACGTGCCTGCAGCTCGCCTTTGCTGTCTATGCGACCTTCCTACTCTTCTACATGAGCCCTATCGTTGATCTTAGGACGAAGCCCGATTTCTCTTGGACTAGCAGGATCGCGTCAGGATGGAAACTCCTTATTCCAAACGGTGTGAACCACCTCCAGGATGCATCAGGTATGGGCCTGATGGAGCAACAACCTATAAACATGTCCGAGGTTTGTGAGCACGAGACAATTGATTTCGAGCAGAAGAAATCCGATAATGTCAAGATGGTTACCCTCAAGAAAGAGCTCTATGATGAGATACTTGACTTCCAGAGCAAAACAAATGGCATTGAGACACTACCCGAGCTGTTGGCGATGAAGTCCAAGTGGGATATCAAGGGTCCTAATAAGGCCAAGGTGACCGTGATCTTGAACCACTTCAAGAGGAAGACGCTATGCTCCCAAATCGACACCCTACTCCAGCAGACGCTCCCGTTTCATCACATCTGGGTGCTGGCGCTTGGGAGTCCCAACGAACAGAACCTGAGAAGGATAGTCGAGAGCTATAATGACACCAGGATTAGCTTCATCAGCTCAACATATGACTTCAAGTATTTTGGGAGGTTCCAGATGGCTCTCCAGACGGAGGGCGATCTGGTTTACATTCTCGACGATGACATGATTCCAGGAAAGAGGATGCTTGAGATTTTATCGCACGTAGCAGGAACCGACAAGTATCAGAACTCGGTGTTGGGAAGTATCGGAAGGATACTCCCTTTCCGGTCCAAGGACCTAACATTTCCGAGCTACAGGAAGTTTGGGATCAAGGAGGCCGGGCTTTATCTCCCCGATCCAGCCTATGATATCCTAGTCGAGAAGATGGTGCAGGTTGATTTTCTATCTAGTTCATGGTTCTTGTCGTCCGAGCTTGTGAAGACACTCTTCATCGAGGATCCCTATACATTCATGACTGGCGAAGATCTTCATCTAAGGTATGTCCGCATGCAATATCGTGCCACTATCATTTTAACCTACGCATAAACATTTCAACTTTTCCCACCAACTAAACATCTTTGGCTTAGCTTATATTCACGATAAGCGGCCTACTTATAAACAAGACAAGAACAAGATAAATGTTTGACAAGCTCATTATAAGCATGTAAAGTGCTAAATTCCATAACTCATGGACCAAAATTTACCACATCGATGCCTGTAAGCTCCGATGTAGCATAACACGTTAGTTCAGAAATCAGACACAAAATCTTGATAACTCTTTTTTCTTTCAGTTACCTGCTGCAGAAGTACAGGGACGCCGGGTCCTTTGTCCTGCCGGTGGATCCCAACGACAAGGAGACATGGGGCGACAGTGAGCACCGCCTCGCCTATGTCTCCGAGACCACTGTGATCTTCAAAGACATAGTCCAAGTGCGCGATGACCAGTGGTGGGCGACACTAACCAGCGGCTACATCACTCAATGGGCCGCCATGAACCTGCAAAAGGTTGATGCCTTCTTCTATGCTCACTCCATCTCTGAGGTCACTGCCCTCGCCCCTCTACTGGAGAAATTCCGCGCCACCAGTGGCAAGAAGGCCTACATCGCTGTCTCAGGCGGCAGGTACTCTTAAATGTTACACATATGAATAAGTTGTTTAAAACATGACATCCTGCTATCTGTATAACATATAAAACAAAGGATTATTACTAGTGTAATTTCAGGACTGTATTAATAGAGATATAATATCCTTCACAGGTATTGTCCCTGCGAGGACGCAGCAGCTGCGCTTAAGTGGCCTAAGTCGGTATGCAAGGAGCGAAGGTTCAAGATATTCGATCTTGGAATCGGGACATTGTCGAAGAACTCACCATCAGAGGTGCCAGTGGTGCAGGCTATATATGCGACGATGAAGGGTCTGATCAAGATGCATAATCCAAGCGTGGTGATCACGGTGGACGATGTGGATGTCAGTGTGAAGAAGGCGCTAAAGATGGCGGTGGAGACCGGAAGGGTGGTGGTTGGAAACGAGACTTCTGAGGGATCGACAGCAGGGAATGTGACAAAGGCACCAGCGTTGATTCTGTTGCCAAGGAGGTCGATTACTCAGGCGCTTTGGATCGCAGATGTCAAGCCCGCCGCCTTGCTGAGTAAGTGAATACATGTTCGAAAACTCTTTCTGTCTGCAACTTAACGTGATTTGTTGATAACTATCCTAGTGAGTACTCGTTACTGTCATATTTGATTACGGTTGGCATTTCCTAGATTAATAGATGTTACAATCAAACTACTTCTAGTTGGTGATAAAATTTGCATTTGAGTTCCATATGCTTGTTAAGCATAATTTGATTTGAGTGCATATTTTACAGATTGGAACAAGATGAGGATCTCTGTCAACATTATAACACAAAACCGGGTGACTTCCCTTCAGCGGCTCCTAAAATCACTGACGGATGCCTACTATTTGGGCGACGACGTTCCAATCAGTTTCAACATGGACAGCAAGGTGGACGAGGATACGATTAGGGAGGTGGGAACATTCGAGTGGCCACATGGGACGAAGACACTAAGGAGAAGGATCATTCAAGGAGGTTTGATCCGCGCTGTGAGTGAGTCGTGGTACCCTGCTTCAGATGATGATTTCGGTCTCCTACTCGAAGATGATATCGAGGTCTCTCCATACTACTATCTATGGATTAAGTATGCTCTCTTGACATACTATTACGACCCACAGTTATCCTTCCCCGAGCTCAACTCCATCTCACTGTACACCCCTCGCCTGGTCGAGGTCCTGAAGGAACGGCCCAAGTGGAACCCCGGCGAAGCGTTCAAGAAAATCCATAAGTACACTCCATATCTCCATCAGTTGCCCTGTAGTTGGGGTTCGGTTTTCTTCCCGAAACACTGGAGAGAGTTCTACGTCTACATGAACATGAGGTTCACAGAGAACGCCAAGGAGAACCCGGTTCAGATCCCTAAGTCCAGGACCAACGGGTGGCAGGCGTCGTGGAAGAAGTTCCTCATTGACTTGATGTACCTTCGAGGCTACGTCAGCCTTTACCCCAACTTCCCTGACCAGGCCAGCTTCTCGACGAACCATATGGAACCAGGTGCCCATATCGCTGCTAAAGACAACGTTCTCCAGCACGACAAGCATGATTTCGAGGTGCCATTGTTGATGGATGACTTCAGGAATTATTTGCCGAATGGGAAAATGCCTCCAGCCTCGAAACTACCATCCATAAACCTGTTTAACAAACCGGTTTCCCTAAAGGGGTTGAAGGTCGCGGGAGCAAAGTTGGGACAGGACGTGCTCGAATGCAAGCCGACTGAGCTGGTGACAGTTCATCATGACACGGGCGTTCCAAAGGAATGCGTTGCGTTCTGATCAACTAGCTTCATAAATCTTGGATATTCATTGTGGTAACCTTGGGCTCTAACCGAGCTTCGTTCCATGTGTTTTCATCTTAATCTAGCAACGCTAAGGGCAGCACGTATCGTATCTGTTATAGTTACATAAGTTGGAGGAAGGATGAAAGACTCGTTGGATCAAAGTTCTGTAATTTGCTGCTAAAGAAAAACAATGTGGTTATTTTTCCCAGAAGCAAATGATATTAGGTACAACTTTGTCTGAAAATTTGTACTCAACAAATAACTCAGGTTTATCCTTTGTCATGGAAACTATGAACTATGCATACGAGCGATCTTACATGGTATCTGATGACTCAGTTGTAACTTAGTCCCGCAACTCCGTGCTCTTGTCCACAAGTTCCAGTTACCATTGATGATTATTTCCTCTAAGCAGACTAGATACCTTGAAGTAGTTTCTTTGCTCCTGATTCCTGATAGGATGGGCATCAAAGGAGAACCAGCTCTTCCTCAGCAATTCTAGCTTCGATGTCAAACACATGCAAAACGAGCATTCTACATGACCTTCTGAAGATGAGATGATGAGGCCAAATGGTCGATGGTTCTGGCATGCCGCTAAACGCAATAACGATTTTCATGGTCTTACAGTTCGATTCTTATTGCATACCAACATTGATCCACTTTTCATGGCATCTATATCTATATGAGATGACAATGGGAGGCGTGAATGCAGTTCTTTTCGTACTAGGATGTTGGTGTTGCAAATACTGATTTACTCCTTAGTAGGCACCTCAGCTGGTTCATCCTCAGGTTCGATTTGCCACCCATGACTATAACTTCTCGAGGGGAAGACCAGCGAGTCCTCTTATTGTGAGGAGGCCTGAGGAGCCAGCTCTTGATCTCTGCCAATCAGCAGTTCTTTCCATCAGTTTTTTTCTTTTCTTTTCTTTTTTTTTTTTTTTTGAAAATGATTCTTTCCATTTAGTTAATCATCTGCTTGCCTCTTATATTTGGTCCACTGCCATATTTTTGGAGATTACTATGATTTGTAGAACGTTAGGCTAGTTTCTGGAGAAGATTACTGAGTAATCTGATGAAACTGAAGTACTTGACAAATTCTATGACTTTGAACTAAGCTTCAAGCGCCACTGCAAGGAAGGGAAGTTGTCAAACTACACATGAAACTCTTGTTGGGAATTGATGATCATCCGTCTCATGATGTCTCGGACGGCCAGAACGTTCCATGGGCACAGCTCAGCCTTATAACTTCAAGCTTGATTGCCTTGGTGCAAATGGCAGCATGCTCCAAGTTATTCACAGGGTTTCTGATTCTAACTCTTTCATACTTGTCATTACTCGGCACGATTTTGATATTTTGGTTGCATTTATAACAATCGGGGACGTTTTGTCATCTTGAATGATATTTGAAGTTTATACATCTGTATCCTTGTAGTATGGTGTGTTTTGGTAAATAGTTTAAGTATATGTTGGATTTAAGTATATGTTGGTTTTTTTCTTAAATTAAATCACATTCTTCCTCATCATACCCTTTAGCCTAATTATATAATCAAATCAATCAAACCCTAATTAATCATCCTCCATAATCAGCTCGCAGACCATCGTCGCTTTCCTCCTCCTGTCCTGTCAAACACAAACACAAACAGCCACAATGCAAAAATACAAATACTCCAATCTCACACCTTCACTAGCCATGGTGTAACCCTCCACTCCTCCTCCGATGTCTACTTGGGAGACACCAAAGACGAGATCACAGGCGAGTTCACCGATAAGGAGCGATCGGGGAATTCTAGGGTTTTTGTGATGGATTTGGGGAGGCTGATTCGAGGACGGTGTCGGTGTCAGTGGCGAAAATGCGGTTTATTGGTTGAAGAGTGATTTGAGGGGGAAAGAAAAAAGGTTGAGAGATTTAGGTATGGGATAATGGATATTATTCAGTGGACTATTTGTTAAATCTTTTTTCTTTTCTTTTTTTCAAAAACAGGACACTGGGGTGTGGTTGTTTGAGCTTGGAGCAAGGGGTATAAAGGGTTCCATCGCAGTGCAGCATCCAGGTTTCTGAACTCCGGCATTGCATGGACTCTTCGAGCTTGGATGAATGTGGAAACGGTAATGAAGTATAATGTGTGGGCACTTGGGTGTATGTTCATACATATCACTGGATCATCTGCACCTTTGATCTTGTGGGCGATAATGGCAGGCTGTAGTCACACACTACGTCTTGCTGTAAAACGTTCGTACTGTCGTTACGTTTTCGTGGCAAGTATGTCGGGCCATATCCCAAATGACGACTAGTAGATCTTTGTAGTTTGTCCTTTAATGTTAGCACAGAACTTCTATAAACTGAAGTGAAACGATAGAAGATGCTGATGGAATTGATAGGAGGCTATATCATTCAATTCGTATATCTTAAATATTCACACATTAGAGGCCTCCATATTTTGATGAACATTATTCAGGCTAGTTCTCCCTTGATCACGCTCCTGTGGAGCTCTAGTCCGTGGTAGCGTAGGAGTCAGGTCCAAAGCGATTGCTCGAGCCCCTTCTTATCATAGCCATTAGCCTTGCGGCGTAAACTGCCAGCCCAGACCCAGGTTGCGGAATGAAGACATCCACATCTTGATTCAAAACCGACGCCGTTTGGTTACCCGATTCCCTAGCGATGAGTTCTCCTAACAGCTTGCGCTCCTTGTGCCTACGCCAAACTGCCTGGATGTAGCATGCGGCCCATGTCCTCCAATGCTGCGAGTAGAACCGAAAAGCATGCTTCATTTCTCTGCTTCCCAGCTTATGGAACTGAAGTGCTACGAATCTTAGGTCTCCTGCCTCGAGTACGAAGGCTTCAACATCTGATATGGCCTTGACAGTTCGTGCTGACAATGGGAGGGCTCCATTGGACGGAGGGTTCAGGACCCAAGTCAGTAGCTCCTCTCCACAGAAGTCGCCAGGCCCGATCCATGATGAATTGAAGAAACCTTCACGTCCACCATTGGTGGTGCAGGACTGCAGGCGACCTTGAACTATGAAGTGCATCTCTGCCACTGCATCTCCTTCCGAGATCAAGAGGGTCCCTTTGGTGCAAAGTGTAGGCTTCAGCCTCTCGCAAATAGAGTCTAGCATTCGGTCGTCCATTCTGTTAAATAAAGGCACCTATTTGCCACGAGGGAAATCAACTTAATGTTGTACATATGATAGAAGAACATGAAAGGTACTGAGTTTTGCTTACTTTTTTAACTAGATCAAGACAGATATGGCGTTTGATTTGTCTTTGGAGATCGGTGGGAAGTCGTTCGAGGACAGATTGTTCGTCAACGCTTTCTGTGACGACCCATTTATAACGATCATACTTTCTAATGCTCTTCCTCAAATCTCGCGGAAGTTGTCTGTGATGCATCCATAGTTCTGTATTGTTTCTCTTCAGCCGCCATTGTTCAAGCCGCTCGCTGGAGGATTGCAGATATTTCTACGATAAAATTTCATACAGACTCATTACTTGTGGTTCCAACAGAAAAATACTGTGACGACATCACTATTGCAGCATTGTCACGGACATAGTCACCTGAATATGTCCAATAAGCAGTGCATAGTTTATGAGGCCAAGAATAATGATAATCACAGCGAAAACGTTCTCTCCGATGTAAAGGCCAGTCGTAAGATTTTGCCCAAGTGAGCTGCAAGTTAACACTGCAATGAGTGCGACAGAAAAAACCAAAAGAATGCAAGGGAATTTCAATGAATAAGACTTCGACAGAGGGACTGAGTTCCATCGATGGTCGAACACTCTTGGCAAAACTTCGCAGGAAGCAGGAGTCAGTGAACAACAGGTGCAGTTTAAGGAGCAGGGAAGAAGAGCTGTAATACCAGAGAGTCTTCAATCCCCACCAAAGAGCGTATGACAGCTTGCTGAAGAAAGGCGCGGAGGATGCGCCATTGTTCACTGCTTCTCCATAGATACCAAACTGATAGTAACTTGCGCTCGGTTGACAAAGATTCGCCACATTGCTTGATTGAATCCAAGTGTTCCTGCTCAAGTTAGTTATCGAGCTGCATTCCAGGAACCCGACCTGGCAAATTGTCGAATTCTGGTTGCACAAACTTTTCCAGCATGATTCCTGCCTCTGTACTCCTAAGAGATACCAACTAGATGCTGCAATCTTCATACATCAACACAGAAAACAATTTCGGACGTCGAACTCAGACAAAAGGTTGAAAAAAAGCGACTGACTCGAAAAATATACATATTTTGCTAGCTAAAATGGGTGCTCGGGTAAAGAACATTGACTTACATCACTTGTTAGCATAACAAACAACATATTGTAAGCAGCACCGAACCAAGCTGTTTCCAAAATGATGCCAGTCTCCTTGGCGATTTGCATCGACAGTGGATAGACCAAGATTAGTCGATAGACAAACTGTGCCATGAAGATGAACCTTAATGAGATTTTTAATTCCGAAACTGTAAGACCTCCAATCGCAGGCAAGATTTCCCAGTAGAACACCTGATATATATGCACAGCCACTATAGTTAATATTAGACAATAGAACAATTGAAAATACAATGGTCATTTGGGTCACCCCATCCCATGTCAAGCGGCTCAACAAAAGAAAATTCTTCGAGATTTTCTTTAAAGAAAAATAAAAAAAAATACAATGGTCATTGTTGTCACACCTGCGGTATAGGCAGCGCTGCAATCAGGTCGACCCAGAAGCGATATCTGAGATATCGACTTGCAATCTTCTTGTGGTTAGTGACCAACTCTCCTTTGCCAAGAACTCGAGAAGAAGGCTCCACAAAGGCCGTTCTAAACTGGACAACAATATTGACCAAGTAAAATGCATCGCCCAAAGACCTGATGATGGTAAGGGTCATCTGAAGCGTTCTTCCATCCTCTACGCACAACTCTGGCCTTGTTTGTGGCACCATAAGGAAAAGGGGGTCGACGAAGAGCGATACTATACAAGTCAACAAGAACAATTTCTTCCATAGCCAAGCATTAGATCCACGAGGATCGATGATTATCTTGAAGTTGTCCTTCAGTTCATCCAGCACGCCAACTCGATCAAGACTACTGTGATCATCTTCAACCCTGGAAAACATATGAAAATAGTAGCATGAATAAGTCAAGTTCAAATCTGGACGTAAACAACCTCTCTCGATTTGCGAGGTAAGGTTGTGTACGTTTTTTTAATTTCTGAGACCTCACCCGATTAAAAGCTTTTGACACTGGATTAGTTGAATGAGTTATATGAATCAGTTTCATTCTTGATAAACCATCGAGAAAGCAAAGACTAATGCTAAAAGGGTCCAGATCACAGTACCTATTGTGTCTTCGTCGACGGGACATGGTTGATGAACTTCGACTAAGCTGTCTTCAAACTCTTCACAGCTAACCATCCATCGTCGTGATAAACAAATATTGCAGACGAACAATATTAGTCCCATAGCTACCATCTGTAATCGGAGGAAGATTGCAATTGGTTCGTACCTTTCCTCAAAAGTCGAGTAACTACTTTACTTTTTATTTAACAACTTGGAAGTAGCAAAACTCAGGTTTATGCTTGTTAATTGCAGTTGAATAATATTAAAAGTTATAAAGGTGACATATGCATGCGTGATCATGTAAGAAAAAGTATTCCCAGTTGACAACTGAAAATGCCACTAACAACTACTATAAGAAAATTAAAGAATACCCGAATCCTGTCAAGCAACCCATGTGCATCTCCTATTCTCTTTCATTTTTTTTCTTGGTATAGTTTGTTGTGCTAGAAAACTAGTTGCACATAAATATTGTAGCAACCTTTGCTGAACTCATACTCAAGGTTTTAGGTTGGACACTTGAGCAACTAGGGCTGTCATATAATGTGTTCTATATTTGTTTAGTAGATAATGATCACAACACAAAATGTAACCCTTTAAGGGAGCTCGTGGGTATAGTTATCAGAACTGAACTGGACATTGACCCAATTGAACCGTCAGTTCGATTAATTTGATATTATTTTATTTTTATTAATACTTAATATTATTTTGATCTGAATATATATTTATAAGTCTTTTATAAGTAAACATACAAACTGTTCGGATTCGGATTTTTGTACGGATTTAACTGATTTTGATCCGATCAATCCGGATCGATTACAAGTCCGATTTTTTAATTGGAATGATCCGATCAAACCGTTGAGCCACAGTTCAACCGACCTAATCGGTCCGATTTTAATAACTATGTTTTTGGGTGTGTGGGTGCAAGGGGATGTGAGTAGTTTATGTACAAGTGTAATCGATAAAGTGCAATCGACGAGTTCGATTTATGCAATAATAATGACTGTTGTGTTTGGGTAGACTGAAATACTCAAAAAAATCCTGCACCACCATGCACGGTATCATACAATCTTACTGGAATTTTAGATGCTGTACGTTGTGAATAAGGGAGGATATAGTGAAAAGAGGGTGATAAGTATCGAAATTCCGACCAAAACATAAGAAAGGAGATACGAAAGGTTGACATTTCGAGAATATTCGGAAAGCACATGTCGGGTGAGTAGTACAAACCAAGTCCGGATACACGCAATACAGTTCTAGCCAGAACTGCTAAAACAGATATCACAGCTCAAACTAGTAGCTCTCATATTACTCATATCAGATATATCTTCAAAGTTTACTCATGCACATTTTACCTAAAAGAGAAAGGGGTTGCAATGCAGATACTGTATAGCTAAATCTAAGCACGGATCACCAGCAACTCGCCTCAAGAAGAAGGATATAACTCACTAGTTGTTCTCCCTCCTCATATTGGTTATGACCCTCGCTGCATATACTTCGATTCCGGCACCAGGTCTAGGCACAAAGATGTCCATGTGGTGATCATCTGCATAAGGTGTATCCCGTGCTGAACGACTATCCGGGTCATGGATCCTGGCAAAGTCCTTTCGTTCCTTGAAATGTCGCCATGCTGCTTGTATGTAACAAGCGGCCCATGTCCTCCACTGTTGCGAGTAGAACCTAAGCTTGTGTTTCAGCTCCCTGTTATGAACGATGCGGAACTGAAGCACCACAAACTTCAACTCTTCCGCCGCAATGCAGAATGCCTCGACATCAGTGATCGCCTTGATTGTTCGTGTGGATGAAGGTAGAGAGTCGCTAGTGGAGTGGGGATCGAGCGCCCATGTGAGCAGCTCCTCGCCACAGAAACCACCTTGTCCGATCAGAGAAGAGTTGAAGAATCCATCACGGCCACCGCCAGTGGTATAAGAATCCAGCTGACCGCGAATGACAAAGAATATTTCGTTGACAGGATCACCCTCACGCACCAGGTACGTCCCTTTCGTGTAGAGTGCAGACCTTAATCTCTCGCAGAATGCATCTAGCGTCAGCTCGTCCAGTTGATAAAAAAGAGGTACCTGAAATCTAAACACTCAGTCAACAGCTCAGTAAACTAGAATCAACAGTGAACTAATGTGATACTAATGCATGAGACAGTTCAAAACTCCTTAACTGAAGGCAGTGAGACATGCTAAGAAAAACAAGAGACAAATGCGAAACTCATAGGCTCACTCGTTGGACTAAATCGAGGCAGAGGTAACGTTTGATCTCTCTTCGAAGGTCAGCAGGAAACCTATTAAGAAGTTCTTCTTCGTCGACTCCTCTAGTAGCCAACCACATATACTGGTCGTACTTGCGCACGTGATGCTTCAAATCGGGAGGCAACTTCCTATGATGCATCCAGTCCTCACTGGCACTCTTCAGCAGCCTCCACTCTTCTAACCGTGCAGTCATGTACTGAATATATCTCTGTTGGGACAGGAAAATAGGGAATAGCTTGTTGAGAACAATATTGATTCAGCTACAAAGAGCAAGAAATACATTGGAGAGAAGGCACTGACTTGCATATGTGCAATCAGCAAGACCATAAGGAGCAGTCCAACTGTTCCAACTACGATGGAATAAATGTTTTCGGACACGTAAATGCTGGTCATGAGACTCTGCCCTGTCGAGCTGCGGAAACCTTTCAACTGTTAAGTACTTAACAAGAACTGTCATCTTACATCAGATTTAGGACATCAAAAGTACAGATAACGAGGCAATTTGAGACAGAGAAAATGGGTCCCTAAAGGTTGTTTATTACTAGTTATTATAGACATTTTGCGTTCAATCTGGTCGCCTATTTAACGCCTGTGAGATGCCAACTTACCAGATGGCCTGCATTCCAATCCAGAGAGAATAAGTATATTTGTATGGGAATGAGGAGGAAGATGCTCCAGTTGTCACTCCAAGCGCGTATATCCCGAATTGGTACTCATTGTTTGTTGGATCGCATATGGTTGTGACGTTGCTCGATGCAAGCCAGGTATCTTTTCTGGGATCAGTAGCCGAGCTGCAGTCGAAGAATTTGTATCCACAAGAAAGTATTTCCTGATCACACACGCTTTTCCAACATTGTTCTTGTCTCTGTATCGTCAAAAGGAACCAGCACGCTCCTGAAACCTGATTACCACATATCAAGGTGAAGTTACTCCAATCTAAGAACTTCACATATCAATCAATATGAGAGACGAAACCAAATTATGCCCGAGTAAGCTCACATGGCCGGCAACAAAGAAGAGCAGCAGGTCATAAGCTGCTCTCAACCATGTTGTTTCCATCATAACACCTGTGGCATTCATGGTCTCAAAGGAGAGTGGATAAATGCTGTAAAATCTGTAAATATACTGGAAGAAGATGATGAGCCGCAAATGGACGACATCACTCCCTTCGGGAATGATCCACCAGATCAGCACCTGAAGGCGAACAAACTTTAAAGGTCAGACTATCAAACATGCTTAAAAAGAGAGACATATACTCTCAAAGAGAGAACAGTGAAGTCGAGCGAAGAAACGTATGAAACAAGTCATTGTTCATACCTGTGGAAGAGGCAAAGCCGCAAAGAAATCCAACCAAAAGCCTCCTCCCAGGTATCGTCGTGTGATCTTCCAACGATCTACTACGAGTTCTCCCCTTCCAAAAAGGCGGGTTGATGGGGCAACGTATGCCATATCGAATTGAATGACAATGTGAATCCAGTAGAAAATATCATTCAGTGACCGCAAAACGGTGACAGCAGTATCAAGAGCGACCTCATTTTCCACACATAGTGAGTCCAGGTTGACCCTCGGTGAGAAGAAGAATAGCGGATCAATGAGAAGGGACACCATTATAGCAGCATAAAATACTGTAGACCATATACGAGCAGTCCTTCCGCTAGGATTCAAGATATATCCCTTCACACACCCATAATCCTCGGCGAAAACTTGGTCCTGTACCTCATTTTTCAAGCCGGTATAAACATATTCATCTCCATATATATCATTCCCAATTTCTTCCATCACTACGCTTCAGATATAGAATTCTTCGGCTCTTCTTATTTATCTGATAGAGAACATGTGCGTGCTCGGCGATGCTGCATCTAGGATTTCACAGATAACAATTATGAGAAAAGTCGGCCCGACACCGAGTCGCTTGAGACGGAAGATCACCTGTTAGCTCAACTGACTTCAAGTCCTGTCCAGCAACTCTTGTTCCTCACAACCTCAGCTTCTGAAATATAACAAGCCATTTGGTAGTTCACATGTAGCAGAATCACAAGGGATATGTAGTCTGTAGAGCCAAAAGCTCCTGGATAGTCCTCAAGGCTCTGGGTGATGTGATCTGATCATCAGCGAGGCACTACTCCTTTGCATTTGACACTTTCGGCACCTCGTGACGCGTTACACCTAAATCTATCACTAAAAAAACGCTATACAGGATCAAGACAATCCATAGCACTTTACATGTTTGCCGACGTTGGATAAAGATTTCACGTTTGATGAGGTTTATGGCTATTTTTCAGTTGACTTTGGAGAGCTTAGGTTGATGAGCGATTATCTTCATATGAGTGGATTCATCTGGGGTAGAATCTTAGCTAGGCTGTGTCATGTTGACGTTTAACGGTTCTTCATTGAGCTAGCTGGTTTATTTATTTCAATAGTGGGTTCACCATCAGGAAAGCATCTTGGGTTGCATTTAAAAGCATAGAATAACATATGCATTTTTATTTTTTTATTAATGGTATAAAAAAAAAACATGTGCATTTTTATTCAGATAGTTCCCAAATCTGAAAATATTTGTTACAGCAGCCAATTTGAACATTTACATCAAAGCTGCGGAAACAATATCCAGCTACAAATGTTTCCTAATTTGAGCATTAGAATTCTTCAAAGTTCCCACTTCCTATCACCAAGGATTGTTCTTCTTTTCACAAAGCAGATTCTAAAGCTTCAATACAGCTCATAATTGGAAGGAATATACTCATAATACTACACCAACCTCATGAATCCAGTCATGAACAAGATTCAGGAAGAACAAAATGTATAAAAAAAATTCTTATCTGTCCCTTAAAGAAATTACAACCATGTCTAAAATGGAAAAAAGTTTTTAATAAAAATGTCAAAAACAGACCTATCATTTTATTTCAAATCACTCAATACAATTTTATTTTTATTTTTTCATCCTTCTCTCTCTTCTGGCAAGGTTAAAATGACAAAATTTACCAATGAAACACCATTTTCCATAATTTTTATGCTATGATCCCATATTGCAATTAAAGTCCAACCTTAATCATCCAACCTTCTATCCCTGAGAAGAGATTGATCATGTACTGTACAAAGCCTGAGAAAAGACCCATTGACCACTTATGACGACCAACAAGAGGTGTACCATACAAAAGCTACGGAGTAAAAAAAAAAACTCATAGTACAGTACTTTTTTTCTCATTCAAGGCTGTACAAAAATATGTACACCACTTGATCACATGTTCATGTCCCCTAAACCCAACTAAACAAATCCCGTCGACATTTCTCCCACAAAAAAACAAAAAAAATATCCCCAGTGGCAAAATTGTGAATTCGCTCTCCCCAAGAACCCGTGACCTGTCAGACACCAAACACCAAACCCACCATCACACCCAACTGTCACCCATTCACATCCCATCCAGCTCACCTCCAGCTGTCACCCCTCCACGTCCCCCAATCCCAGCTCACCACTTGTCAGCCTTTTATTGGCTTCCAATCCTTCCCCTAGCCCGTGACCTGTCACCCACCCTCCTCAATAGGTCACGCAACACCTGCCACGTCTCACGTCCGGTCGACGGATATTGGCCTGAATCGCCGTCAGGTTGGTCTAGGGCATGTGCTCGAGGGTCGATCCGAGGAGGCAGTTGATGTGGTCCTTGGGTACACGGAGGGATATAACCGGCCACGGGATCGCCTCCGGGAACAGGAGACGGATCCCGTCAGCTATGATCACGGGGACACAGCCTAGCGCCACGGATTCCACGAGACGTGGACTCCATGGCGCCCAGCCTAGGGGGCATAGATAGAGGATGGATCGCGCTATCTCACATTGGCAGCCGGGGGATCTCTGTCGCCGGAGATGGAATCTCCGGTCGTTGGCGTATTTTCTCCATATCTTAGTCCTCACTGCCCTGTTATGATTTGTGGTCATTACAATTGAATGTCAACATTGAATTACATTACAGAATCCTAACAAAGTCGTAGTATTTCCTAACATTTCACGATTCAATGTTTCTTCTCAGCAAAAACTCACTATTCTAATTCAGATTTCTCTGCACGACATTGTTGCAATGATCGTGTTTATTTTCTAAGACAATAAAGTTTAAAGGAGTTTTACGAGCTGACGTTTGATTAGAACCATAATGAAACCTCGAAATCGAATCTAATCTAGCTAATACTAGTGATGTAGACAATGGGACCAATAATGCAATAGCACGTTTGAGGTCTTTATCCGATTTGACTATCAAAAATTAAAAAAGAGGAACTTTATGCCACTTTTTGCACAATGAAAACTGTATAGAGAAAAAAGGAGTTGGAAACGAAATTTTACTTGCTGTAGAATGGGCCGCTGACATTCTTGGGGTGGACCTCCATTTTCCCCCTGAAAAAGGCGAAGAGACCACGACCACGATCATTCATCGGCCACCTCTCCAGCGTCTTCCTCACGCTCTCCGGCGACACATTGGGCGGGATCACAACGTGCTCGACGTCCTGACACGGATGCCGCCTCCTTTCCACCCCGAACGTTTGCAACACGATCGACCTCCTCATCACCTTCGTCACCCCATCAGCCACCGCCGCATCCTCCTCCAGTATAACACACAATCATTCAGAAACACAATCTCATAATATATGGCATAGACACGACAACAACAATCACCCCCGTAATCCCGTCAATTGAACAGAATATACTCCCATACACATTCAACATAAAAACCATGACACAGCATAGCATCCTGACCAGTGTGAAAACAGGCGCCGAAGTCGTGGGAGGCTTCGGTTCCAGAACTGCAGCGTCGTGGAAATCAGTTCCACGGCGGAGGCAATCAGGACCCTGGCGTGCCCGATTGCGGGGAACCCGATTACAGTGCTGAAATTGCAGGAGACGTAAACGGGGACGAAGAAGAAATCGGCCTCGTCGGGGTCCAGGGTTCGGAACGTAGAGCTCGACAGCAGCGACCTGTGAATGGCGACTTAGGAGGCGAACAGGTGGGTCCCGCAGCGGGCGTTGGAGAGCCAGTCGGAGTTGTATCGACCCGGGAGGTCGTAGATGTACACTTTGACGTCGATTCTAGAATCATTATTATTATCTATCAACACATGAAAACACAACCATAACCATTCAATCAATATGAAATCAACTGGGTATTGACAAAGACGAAATTTGACCCAATATCGAATGAATTAGTATTACCGTGATGGGTGGTTGTGGAGCGGGATGATTCTAACAGGGCGGAGTTGCGGCGAGAGGTGGCGGCGAAGCGAGAGAGGGAGATAGGAAGCGGCGTTGTGGATGTGAATGAGAACAATAGGCAGAGGGAGAGGAGGAAGACGAGGAGCTATTTGAGGATGAGGAGACCATGTTTGTGTCTATGTGTTTGTGGTGATAACTGTTTCTTGCAGCATGTTTAGGGTTTGAGAGTCTCATCTCATCTCATCTCATCTCATCTCATCTCATCTAATCTAATGCTATCTTGACATGGGATGACAAGACTTTGGCAACTGAATGGTGAGATAAAGATGATGAAGGGTCATTTTAGAATGGAGTTTGGTGCTGGCGTATGTTGATAGAGTGGAGATGAAGGGAGAGTTGGTGCTTGTTTGTTTGTTTGTTTGTTTGTTTGTTTGCTTGCTTGCTTGGTTTGTGAGTTTTGAAGATGGGATTGGGTGATGGCTTTGTTTTTGTGTTTTGGGGAATTAAATGGAAACAGGGAAAGTATTTTTTGTGATTTTGCTTGATTTTGGAGATGGAGGATGAAATGATATAAGATAAGTTGGATTCTGGGGTTGGGTTTGTTTGTTGAGAATAACTGGCAACAAGGAAAGTGATTTTTCTGGTTTTGCTTTTGAAATTTGGAATAGAAAAAGTAAAGGCTTTGCAGCGGCGGTGGTGTTGTGTGGGATGAGAAAAGAGGATAGATTTTTGGGTTTCAAAGTCTTGTGGTTTGTATTGATTTCGTTTGTTATGGCATTAAGATAACGGATCAAATTCCAAAGGATTACGACGGAAGGTGTACTGTGAATTCCCAATTACGACGACCATCTAATGAGATATTGCAGTTAAGTGAAATGAATTAATGATGGTAAAAATTTAGTGGATTGAGTATTTGGATCAAGCTATGAATATTGAGCGCTATTGTAAATGGTTAATGATATTGCATCCGATATGTCCCCTAATTAAAACACGATAACAACCTACCTAATAAGAGGAAGTTTGTGCATTGAATGTAGAGCTGGCTGAGGATTTGGGTTATAAAGGAACGTTCTAGTTAAGGGTAATTGAATGACAGTATATGAATTTTTTCATGTGTTTTTGAAGAATTTTTCTAATAGTTCATTTGTTCTAATCGTTTGATATTTTTTAATAATTTATGATTATATTTTTATAGAAATAGAAGATTATCAAATTTGAACATGTAATTTTTTATATTATAGGATCGTTCTAAAAAAAAAGGATTCTTTATGAATTGAAGATAACATGGCAAGGTCTAATTTGCAATTTGCAAGATAATATGCTTATGATTAGTCTGACTCATAGTACCCAACGTTTTTAGTCAATTTTGCAATCTTCTGTTCAAAAAAATTGAGTTGCACATTATCCTTCAGCTGCTTAAACATGTATCTGTCCGGATTTTGAGACGGCTTAGTCTGGATTTTGAAATTGAAGAGAAATGAAGGGAAGAAGGTCATTTTTATAAAGAAAAGGAGGGGACTTTTTTTGGTGCCTCACTAGATGTTGGTTTTATCCCAATTAAAGACGTATTGCATCTTCATCCCAACTAAAAATATAAGGTGTATTTTTCTTTTTGCTAAATACGTAGGACGTCTTTTTCTGAGAATGACATCATAAGTCTTTGCTCACTACATTCTATTTTGATAATTAATTTATTTATAATCCTAAATTCATAATTTTATTTATAAAAAATAAATGATTCCAAAGCAGATTACCAGCCATTGGTACTAAATAACAAGTACTTCTAGAGATGATTACAGGAACACTTTCTCAATTTCAAGGGAAACCCTGATAACAATGGACTCTCAGAAGATTAGACGAATCAGCATTCTTCGATCACAAAGTCAATGATGATCCATGGCCTTTTCAAGATGGACTTGATATAGACATACAGGATCAAGTGTGTAACATGCCAGAATTCACATTGGATACAAATAACACCAGACGCTCGGACAATTACTAAGAACCTTGTTGATCAGCAGACTCTGTTGGGGAATTATGAGATGTGAAACCACGTAAAGATATGTATGAATACATTTATCCATATGTGAAAAAAAAAGAATATATATGTGAATTATTAATAATCTATCAGTTTAAATTTTTGGATTAATAATTGAATCCAGTTCATATATATATTCTATTCAGATCCGATTTTGACGTGATTTTCTTTATAGAATTTCTCCACTTTTAATATTCCAAATACACTTTTAATATTTTTTTAACAATTTTATTATATCATCACTCTACTTTTTTTAATTTTACACCACCCTTACTTTACATAAGTGCTCGACTAAAATGAGATAGACCTCTTCGAGTTTTGAGTGAATACTCGGAGCCATCTTTCAAATGCACTCTCTTATGTTCCCTGATGGATAGGAAAAACACTCGACTAAATGCAGCAAATATTGAGAAACAAGAGGTTCATCTTATTGTACAATTCAAATCAAATCCAAATGTTCTGACAAGCATACAAAAACACCATACATAAAGGCGATTTTGACTCAAGAGATATCGCATAAATAGCAATGTTCATGACGAATAAACAACGAAGCTGACGAATACATCCATACAATAATACAACAACAACAGAGCTGAATGCCGCGAGATCAATCTAATTCTCTCATACCTTACTCAGAATTAGAAGCACTTAGGCATCTGGGAGGAGCTCATGGGTGTCGCTGCCATAGAAGATGAAGTCGTAGACAAGAGCAGCGATGCCACCTCCGATGAGCGGTCCGACCCAGTACACCCACTGGTGAGTCCAGGTCCAGCTGACCAAGGCAGGGCCGAAGGAGACACAAGGGTTCATCGAGGCACCGTCGAATGCACCGCCTGCAAGGATGTTCGCGCCCACAATGAAACCAATGGCAATGGGCGCGATGATCCCTATGTTTCCCTTCTTTGGATCCACTGCTGTCGCGTACACAGTGTAGACAAGGCCAAAGGTCATGACTATCTCCAGCACCAAAGCATTCCACACGCTCACATCAGATGATATAGAGAAAGCGGGCGTGCTCTGCACCAATGTTAATTAACATCATGAAATGATTGTTACCATTAACCGAAGAAAAAAAATATATATGTGATTCAAATTCTAGCATGTACTCATGTGCATGAATCATATCATAACATGTCAAGTGCAATAGCACATTTATCAGCTGGTATATTCTTATCATCTATTGATTTGTGAAAATAACTCAATGTCGTTAATCACATTATCTTTTTGTATGTGAATGGAAAGTAGTATTTTCTTTTCAGCATTGCTAAATTTAGCATGCTGCTTTAAAGATCATGCTTTGTGTAGCTTTTAAGCTTATAGTTTCCATAATCCAAGTTTTTTTTCATCGTACTGCTATCCTGAATCATGATACTAATATGTTCCTGGCTTTTGTGTATTCCTAATAGTTTTACCTTGAGCCAAACTACTAGCATAAAAGCTGATACAGTTCAACTTCTTCTTCTCTTTATTTCTTTATGGTTTTAAAAGGAACAACTACTTTTGTGAAGCATCATTTTTAGTGATTTCAAAGGCAAAAAAAAAAAAAAAAAACATTCATGGGTTTTCTGGACCAGACAAATCCAGGCAATGCCCCAAAATAAATGCAAATAAAAAATAGTAAGGTGGTTGAGTCATTGGAGCAATTTCCCGAAAGAGAACACTGAGATTTTAAGTTTTGAGTTTGGTAAAGAGTTTCAAAGATGGGGATGTAAACCAGCTGGTACAGTTGTTTTCTAGAGTATTGGCAAAAGTCTACTGCAAAAAAATGGTCTGAAAAACAGGATACAGTAAAAATATAGGCGTCTTTTGTTTGGGACCATGTCAAGAATTCCAGGGCCTTCGATGTGGGACCTTGATGTCTTGTTTGTGGGGCTTACTCAGCATATTTAAACAAACTCATAGTCCGGGATTTAGAAAGGCTCATTATCAGATTAGAAACTTCACTATGAATATTGAATCATGTTTCGATAAAAATTCAAGTACAGTATCTTGGGCGTTTTCCACGATTCGAACCAATTTCATGACTATTTAAAAAAAACATAATATTCTATTGGTTCCAATTTAATTATTTTATTATTTTTCTTTTTATTTATTTCCAATATAAATATAATATTTTTATTATTATTTGATAATGATTTTTTTAATAGTAAAAAATATAATCAAATTATCCCATATCTTTTTTCTTCTTCACTCATTCTCTTTCTTAAACCTCACTACTTACACTTCATTATTTCTATAAAAAAAAATACGCATAAATCGGATCAAACAGTTATAATTAAATTGGGACGGAGGTCATGAATAACTATGCATCTTATAGCAAAGAATGTCCAAGACTTCACTAAATCCAACTCAACCCAATCATAAAATAAAACCATTTAAGTTAATCACTGAGATTTAAGTTAATTGTTGTGTTTAAAGCTCCACATTCTCTGCAAACAACACATTCTCGTGACTTCACATTTTCTCTCCTCTTAACTTTCGACATAGTTATCTTTTAACGTTCATGTATGGTACACATTGGGACTGTTTTTTTCTTGACGAAGGTGTAGCATTTCCAATCTTAGTCATATGTTATCAGACAAAAAGTGGAAAAATTAAGTTACTAGTAACACATAGTTGTTTTAAATCTCGAAAGATTTTCCGTTCCTAAATCGAATAGCCTACGAATCGAAGAATTTTTTAAACCAATTTCCATTGACGAACTCACCACCATAAAATAGATTAACACTCAACAGTAATAGTAACACATATAGTTCATTTTTCATAAGTCCCAAGACATCGGCGGTGACGAGAGACATGTTAAAAACCAGAAACATACCAGTCCTCCGGTCGAGACCCTCAACAGCAAACACGCAACACTCGACCCGGCACACTGCGCGATCCAATACAAGATCCCTCTAAACAACGTAATATGCCCTCCAAGAAACGCCCCGAACGTGACGGCCGGGTTAACATGTCCACCGCTAATATTCGCGGAGACCGAAACACCAACGAAAAGCCCGAAGGCGTGGGCCAAGGAGGCCTGGATGAGACCCGCGGCCGTGGTGGCGCCGTCGTCGGTGACGTAGTTGTATGCAATGCCGGAGCCTTCGCCGGCGAAAACGAAGATGAGGGCGCTTATGAACTCCGCCAGGGCCGCTTTAAGGGCCGATGGGTGATAGGCTTCCTCGAAGCGGCCCACGGCGATCTCGTAGTATGGCATTGTTGTGAGAGAGGAAGCAGTGAGATGGGAGTGTGATGAGAACAAGTGTGACACTGTGATGGTCAGTGTGAGTGCGGGTGATCAGCTGGTTTATAGAGGTGAAAGTGGTGACCTGCTACAGCCGGTGGGAGATCCTATTGGCAGTAGCATGTGAGTGAGTGGATTGGGGTGGGGTGGGAAAAAAAAAAAAGAAGGAAGCGTGATGGACGACATGAATGCGGTGAAAATTCGAGATCCATTGAATTTCATCTTTTTGGAGTATCAATGTTGATGATTATTTTTGTTGTTAAGTTTAACATGATTCTCTCAAGTTAATCTAGTTGTTTTGGAGTGTTAATGGATTGATTAGTTGGTTCTGGAAAAAAAGCTTGGCAAACTTATGTACCAGATGACAATGAATAATACTCTCCAGCAACGTTTTAACGTTTAACATCAGATGTAAGCGTGTTTTAACATTATGCATTACGACAGGTTTTGATTTTAATTTCAACATCATGTATTCCTTGCACTTAGAAAAAGTATTTCGATTTCAATATTCGTTTCATCTCCGATTCGCTCGATATATGATCGACGTGGTGTAATCCTGTACTCATTGCATCCGTTTTCAACCCGGTATTCCAACAATATGAAAGTAATTGTAACACCTTCATCTCCTCTTAACACAACGTGATGGATTTATAAGATGAAACAACTGATCTCAAGCCCTTTCTATAGACCTGACCATGATTTGGTTATGAACCGAAATCGAAACCTAACCAAATCGTCGATTCAAAAATCGAAACCGTGGTGGAATCGAAACAAATAGAAACCAGAAATTAAACCGTTAAATATGGATTCGGTTTAGGGTCCACTAAAAAACAGTATATTTTTCCCTACAACGTTGAACTATTTTTCCCTAATTTATTTATGTACCTAATTCACATCCACTAATCATTTTTTATTATGTCTATTTAGTATTTAGTCGAAATACCTTATATTTTTCATTCATTTATTTTTCATTTATATTGGGTCACATCTTAAAACGAATATTAAACGTAATTTTATAATACGATAATAAAAGTTTTGATATTTTTTGTTTATATTGGTCGCATCTTAAGTGCAATATTAAGCATAATTTTATAATACGATTATACGAAGTTTTGATATTTTCCGTCATATATCGTATATCAATATATTTTTCTTTAAATAAAAATAATTTGGTGTGTATTTTATGAATAAAATCATGTAAAAAAAATAAAAAAAAATAACAATGAAAACAGGATAAATTTAAATCGAAATCAAAATCGACAAAAAAAAAATCAAAACAGTCTTGAAACCATCCGAAACGAAATCAAAACTGAACTCAAAGGTTTGAATTTTGATTTGTTCTTTTATTAAGTCGAACCGTCGATTTTAGAATCGAAACGGACCGTGTCAGAGCATGGTTAGGTCTACTTTTTATAGTTTTCGTGCTCAGAGCATCCATATTGGGGTAATTTTTTTGAGATTTTTAAAGTTCAAATTTTGTAAATAGAGTTTGATGGAACAAGAATGATCTCCACCTTCTTCGACTGCTTATCTACGGATACGACTGAAAAGGATGAAAAAAAAATTCCATCTTTTTTGAAAGTTCTCCATTTGAAACTGATCAGTTCAATCTTTTAAAAAAACTCCAAAATCATTTTTTATTTTTCTCCATCATTGATATCAATTTTCTCATCTTTTCCGACCATTTCTATCGTCTTCCTCGTCAATTTCTCTCATCTTCATCAATCATATTTTCCTTTTCCTTCATCAAATTCTCTATCTTCCATCGTCATCCCATTCATTTCAATTATTTTAAAAAAAATCAATATTTTATTTTTTTAAAAAAATATTTTTGGAATGAAATTAATTGTGATATGGACCATAATCCAAATATCATTGTGAAAAAAAAAAACTTATTTTGCGTTTGAGTTTTTAAAAATTTTGTGGCAAAGAATAATGAATGTGGATGCTCTTACATCAGTGAAAAAGAGAGAATGGAATAAGTTTGGGAGGTGAGACTGCCCAAATCAGACACGTGGGACAGCTAAGCGTGCCACCTCCTAATCTATGCCTTGCTGACACGTGTTCTTCACAGATAAGGGTGCCACCCTTCACTGTCGACTTTGATTTCATTGGTTCATTTAGCAAAAAAAAAAAAACAAAAAGAGTTCGAATAGATTTAAATGAACAATGAATAAACTGAGCACGAACTCGTCTCATTCGACTTGTTTCGCATCCCTATTTGTGCACGTTACAAGTATGACGACCAACTTTTAAATATTTGGATCAGATAATGATAATATAATACTGTCTCTTGTAAAAATTTGACATGACATATGTATCGATATAAAATTTGACACACGTACAATAACGATTAAACGTAATTTATCGTGTATTTATTGTGAAAAAATCAATAAATATATAAGTTACATACTTCAACCTATCATATATACGGGACGATCAGATGTGATTTGATATATGAACAAGACTTATATTCATTTATATATAATAATAAAAAATATATATTATAATTAAATTAGCACGAGGGAATACAATATAGATATTCCTACTTTTGAAGAGAATATATCACATGAGATGCTACGCAAATGAATAAATATACTTTCTTCTTATTATTAAAATTACAATCTTTGTATGTATTGATTAAAAAATATTTTATGTTATAAATTATTCGTAAGACGATCAAACGTCGTTTTATACAAAATTATCGTGAAGCATTAATAATAGTTTAAGTTGGGTTCTTTGAACATGTGTCGTTGCGTAATTTTATTTTGTCAACACGAATAACATAATTCCTTAAAAATACGTGTCAAATTATGTTGTTTATAATTACAACCTTTTCATCCTATGAAAATTTTAATATTTTGCTCGTACAGATATGTTGATGTGAACTTTGACTTGTCACGTTGTAGATCAAATTATATGTTTTTTTATAAAATTTTCGTAAAACACTAATAATAATTTTTATTATTAATTTTTTTTATATTTAAAATAAGTACGAACATCAAAAGTTAGGAAAGGGAGAATAGACGAGACTGTTGTACGTTGACCTAAAGCTTTTTTCAAGTACTATAATTGAACAAGAGAGCAGGGGACTCCATTATTTGATGCAATGTCACTTTTTCCCTGTATAAATAAGAATGGAAACTATGCATACATATATGAACTGGTAGGTTTGATGGGAAAGTGGTGAATAGCACGTTTATTTTCCCTATTTGTCCTTTATATATTTGGTCAACGTAACCCTTTTCTCGTTGTAACCTGTTGGTCCATATTAACTCCGATTAAGTTCCAATTAAAATTAATCAAGAATGTTAAAAAAACATTTTCCAAAAAGATATGTTGTGATCATCGTCCAAGAAGATATGTTAATCAAAGAACTCAGGCAAGGAAGACACTGTGATCGATGCGCATGTGTAGCTCAGCCTGGCAGTGCCCACTGCATGTGATAATTTAGACTGATAATGAATTCTATCGCTCATTATTGTTCGATATCAATCCGAAAGTGCTAGTTACATGTCATCCACTTGAAGAATTCATTTGATTGCAAATACATGCATTTTCTGAAAAATTGATATCACAAAATATAACAATCAGTCACTACATTCCTGATATGTAATCGAAGATTGGAACTGAAAGTGCCCAATTATCTGTCATCGCGATTGTGCAACTGATACGTCACGTTGATATATTTAAGATCGTTGTGATACATTTAAGCATAACGATTGCCGATCGAGATTCCGAGTCGCATGATCTTGTTAACAAATGACCACTTCCTAAACATTAAAATGATGAAGTTCGATGATTCTCTTCTCCACTACAAGATGTACAAAAACATCGTCATATTCTTGTCTCTTCTGTCCAGCATGAAGTGGGAAGGCAGAGATGCCCAGCAAAGGCCATGCAATCATGCTGACTTTATCTGCGTTGGATGTCTCGACATGATCACCGCAAAACAATATCTAGCTTAAATTTCCGGCAACAGTTTCCCCGAAAACCGATCAATCGCTCGTCAAACAGAGCTGGAGATGTATCGATCGCCAAAGATGGCTTGCTCACATAAACCAAATTACCAGTCGAACTCCTAGTAAACATGTGCTAGAACAACGAAACCAAATAAACACGCTTATTACAAGTTCATTTGATCATCTCCCATTCCAAGTCAACATATTAGGGCTACTTCCGGAGAGATGTCTGACGATGAACTTCAAGTAGTCTAGAGTTGGAAAGTTGGTAAACCCTGGTACTATCCTCCATCTGCGAGCCGCCTCCGACCGCCACCTCGAACTGCACACGAGCACACTGCCTCCAGGCACCTTGGACGAAGCAATGTGGCCTCGTGTACCGATAATCGATCGACATCCATCCACACAAACTTCAACTCCGGTTAACCTTAGGAAGTTCCTTTGGACTGCAGTTGTTACTTACTTCAAGCATGTCCTCCAGGTATCAACTGCGATGCGGCATATTCCTGTGATGATCCCTGAGATGCAAAACCAGCCAGTCAAACCAAGTGTAGCAATTGCCCATCTCAGTAAAACCAGCCCGTCAACCTGCACTCGCAAGAGAATAACAAACAATAACCAAACCATTTATAAAAAACAAAAAAACCCAATCTGTCATGTCCAACACGGATTTCCCAAATATAAGGTCGTTGTAGGACGGCAAATTATTTTTTTTGTTTTGATAATGTTAACGGCATTATTAAATTAAATTAACAGCAAACAGATCCAGATATGTTTATAATGTTCCATAAAATTTTATTCCAAAAGTTCCCATAATGTTTATAATGGTTCACAAAATCAGATACGATCACACACAAGACGACTTACATGGAATTTCCAGCTAGAAGTAAACACACCAAACAATAGTCACTTACAGGGTGTTCTTTTAACTCTTCACAATACGCATGATCATAACCTCGTACACAGATGTCATCCATGGGAACTTCTTCCACATAATTCATGTCACAACTAGCTAAATCCTCTCACCAAACCAGGCGTATGATAACATTCCTAGTAATAATACCCTGAAACAACTTCAAGAACCGGCAAAAAATACAGCATCAACTGCTGCCGCCAGCAGCCCAGTAATCAGTTACTGAGTTGCAACAGTTCATAAACAAAACAAAACAAAAGCAACCCATGTTGTCTTTCACTGGTCTTTCTAGTTTCTACTTGTACAGTCCCAAACCAGTTACCAGCATTAATCAGCAGAGCCCACAAGTTCGGATACAATGGGACTTCTTTCAGCAATGCTTTCATGTTATCAGCATTGATAGGTAACCATTTTCTTTTTATGGCACAGATGAGTAATAAATTTTACCCATGCCTTCACGTTGACGCAGTTTCATTCCTCACCTCTACGTGATGATAACGTCCCGATCTATTCCACAACATCATCCTATCCCAATATCTTGAAGGCCCCACAAAAAGAAAAAAAGAAAAAAAGATCGGGACATCTTCCTTGATATCAGTGCATGCTTATGCTAAAAACGAGGTAGGATTGAAACCATTAATGGGCCATTGATCAACATCTTAGAAAGGACCAAAACATTAGCCCCCACAAAAAAATCGGGACATCTTCCTTCATATCAATGCATGCTTATGCTAAAAACCAGATGGGATTGAAACCATTGATCAGCTCAGGAAAATCACAAAGCATCCAGCATCGGACAAATTATTAGCCAACTCAGTCCAAGAGTGCAACCTACATTTCCCCCTTAGTGGGTTGTATTATGGGGCTTGAAGAAGGAAGCCTTCCATATATCAGGTCCGGCGACATAAATCTGAATAAGCACGACATAAATCTGAATAAGCACCCGCGTATATCAGGCACTTTGGAATGGCCACAATAATTCTAGACCTACACCTTACTATGTACTTCTGTATTTATATATATTTATCCAGCAAACCATGCTGATACTAGCCAATGTCCGACTAATATTTTATGCAGAATGCACTCAAGCGGTCAAGCCCCAGACTCGGGCCTTTCCTCGCAAATTATACAGGGCATGCTGTCCCAAATACATGAGATGCATGGGTGATTAACAATCCAGTAACCCAAGGCTTCTCATTTTTTCAATGGCATAGTAAATAGGTACTTCCATGATTCAAGCCTTTAAAAAATAATCTAACCCCAGTGTCACTCCAATGTTTTTTGTTGAAAGGAAGAAAGAGAGATATGACTACGCAATATGAAGGAGACGATCATTTTAGTATGTGTGTGATTTCATTTGGTTTTGGGGTGTGAGATAAGGAGAAAGTACCTGCAGGCAAAACCAATGCGTCCTTGGGCTTCCATCTACACAAGAAGCAGGATCAATATCAAAATCCACTAAAATGGGTATAACAAGAAGGATTATAAGAAACTAGTGAGATGCTAGAGATGCAAATTACCATCTCTCTGTGGTCCAGTTACATCTTGCAGATGGTAGAAAGCACTGATGCATTCATCCCTCGAACCTTCTCCGTGACTCCCGTTAAGATGATATCCAGACAAGCCAAGAAGGAACTCCTACATTTTGTTGAACGTTATTTTAGGGAAACCATAAAAAAAGAGAGGAAAAACCTTTTGAAGTTGCAGGGCAACCGAAAGCATAAAATTTTGAAGTAAAATCCGCCTAGAAAAGTAATTACCTGCAATTACCAGCAGTTACATTTGAAGAAGCAATCACTCTGCAACGCTTCCTTTGGATATCAGCCTCAAAGCGGTACCTGCTTGAATCCAAGCAGTGACTTCAGGCTGCTGATTGAAAGGTTTGAGTGGATGCAAGCCGGTTTCAACTTCAACACCGTAGATAAATGGCAGTCTAATTGAAACAAAGCTATCTGGTGGCAAGATAACTTGACATCCAGGGCCAAATCGCAACTGTTCACTGTTCGAATAGTTAAAAGGTTGGCATGAAGCCTGCAACGATGGAAAGAAAACAAGCAGAATATATGTCATGCGGAGACAAAATCATGGGAGTGCATGGTGAATATAATTATAACTACACTATAGAAACAAAGATCAACGAAAATAAACAAGCGACCGGTACAAGGGCAAAAATTTATTCTAGTGTGCAAGAAGCTAAATAAAGAAAAACAAAGTGCTCTAAAATCTCGGGATTGCATTTTTGACCCCAAAATACAAGCCACAACCCGAACCTGTCCTTCAAATGGATTTATTAGCTTGGTACCTAATAGATGCCACCTAATGGCCAGTGCAGCATAACAATTTAACACAAAATACATAGAATTTTCAGAGGTAAAAACTACTCTGCAAGAAACATCATCAAATTAGGCAAGTACGGAAATGATGTGAGATACCTCGAATAGTACAATAGCATCTGTTGCTACCTCAACAGGCAAAGGAGGTGTCACCTGGACCAAGGAACCAAAATAAAAGGATTAAAACACTATAACATGCAACTAAGAAGTAATGAAGAGCTTGAAAAGGAAGTGCAATACTATTACCATACAAATGAAACAGCATAACCTTGCCTCCATTGTGCAGCCACTAACAGAAAATAAGGTAGTCTATTTAACCACAAAACAATTATTTAAAAAACCTGGAACTAGAAGTAGTAATGAACTTGTTGTGCTTGTCGGGTGAATACAGCGAGTCATGGTTTTTTTGTTACTAGTGACATGGATGCAAGCTTGAATGCTACAATGTACATGGCTGACAAGAGTGCATACAACACAGGAAGGTGGAGACAACCACATCACTTATGCTATGAAGGAAAGCTGAATGCACGGGGAAAAAACCGACCATAGAACCATCTGAAACAAAAACTATGAGCTATGTTTTCTGTTCTTTCAGCAATAATTACAAAGAAACGGAAATCTCATAAAATCCCAGACTATCAAGCATTCATAAACATAAAGCTCATGGACTAGCTCCAATCCAACTTTTTGAAGCTGGAAGCTGATCGGTTAAACTTACAAACGAAAACTCTCTTGAACTCATCAAATGTCCTATTTCAATAATTAAGTGACAAGATTTCTTACAACTATTAAAAATCCCTGTATAGCTCAGGAGGAAAGAGCAGGGAGGACAAGCAGAATGCAAATTTAACTAAATTCCAAGCATAAGATGATCAAAGGTGCAAAAACAGCAAACAGCCAGCCAGCCATCACAAAAAAGCGAATGATGATCCATTGTCCACTCATGCCATACTCACAAAACAAGGAATAACATAGAGTCCAATGGAGTAATAATACAGATAACAAGTGAAAAAAATAAAGAAACAAATACCCAAACATAAGAAACATACAGGCAAGTCATCAACAAGAAACATACCACAAAAATCCTCTGAAGCTGCGAGATTGTACCAGCAAACTTTGGAGTTCTCTTATCCTTCTTATTCTTGTATATTCGGCATTGTGGGCAATTCATATATATAGGTAAATCTCTATTCAACAATGATGTAGCATGCCCACCGTCATGAAGATCCTTCTGACCCAGAAGCTCTTTACGTGAATCAGACATCAAGGAAGCATCAGAAGATGCATAATAATGTTCCTTCCCAGGTTCAGACAAGTACAATTGACCATGCATAGAGAGATCATTGTTAGAGTGCATGTCACCCGACGCTAACAAGTTTCTTCCCCCCTGAATAGCACCCGGACTATCATTTCGTGCCAGGTGAAGTTTGTCATATGAGCCACTCATGGCCAACTTTGGATAACCTCTATGCCTATAATGAGCATGCTCTGCGGATGAGAAGACATTATCGTCCCCAACTGAAGAATATGATGATTCAAGTTCATCCAGAAGCACTGGAGACAACAGAAACCGGTGCCCACGGGGACATTCATGCTCAAAACCAACATAAACTAGGACCTGCTCCGAAGAAAGGTTTGGCCTCGTGTTCCTAATACCATTCACATTCAATGGAACAACATAACTACCAATCTGTAAAAAGGGACTCCGATCAGAGTTTTCGATGGAGTTTGTAACATTTGAGCTTCCTCCAGTTGCAGCTTGTACTGATTTTTGATGGGTAAGAGCAATATCAGCTAGTTCTGGACTTCCATCTTTTCCGGAGCTTTCCTTGGGACTTTTCTCTGGAATAACAGCAGGTGGCTTGTTCACCTGTAGTGGAGGAAATGCAGAAGTGGTAGATGCTGCTCCTGCAACCACCTCAGCAAAAGGCTTCTTCATTGTTATCTTTGGAAGACCCTTACCAAAGCTGATCCTTCCATCATTGGATTGCTCCACTGTGCTTCTTTGGCTCTCAACTCTAGTGTCCACTTCCAAATGTGTTTTCGGGGGAACATCCTTCCACGTACTGGCATCAAGCCTTGATTCGCAATTAGTATCTGCGGATGAACTCAAGGAACCTTGTTTTACAGCATTTGCATATGAAATGTTTGGCACCTTATCTTTCTCGATATTAAACGCCCACTTCATAAGGAACTTCTGATTTGTAGAGAAGCCACTTTGAGGCAAGCCTTTGGAAGGATCATAATACCTCGAGTCTCCAACCTGCACTATATGCCAAGGGAACAACTCAACAGATCCATCATCACTTGCTTTTGGTAATTGCATAACAGGAATAGACTTATCACATTCTGATGAACAATTAAAAGTAACATTGGCGCTTTTAAAATCAAAAGGGTCTGGTCTTGGTCGTCGAGAGCGCCCACAAGCACAGGCATGAAGAAACACAAGTTCACTGCTATGTGGTCTGCCTGTAAGGTCTGAATCATCCTGTACATTATGTCGAGGATATACACAAGATCTTCCAGTCAAACTAACAGCATCACATGATTGCCTCCCAGATTCCCAAATCAATGTACATTCGTCCTCCAACTTTTTTGTAAATTCATTCACTGAAGGCCCTTTTACCATAGAGTTGTATGCTTGGAGAGCCTTCTCCAAGTGAGCCTCGTGCTGCAAGGTAGGATAATATGCAGGCAAATCTTTCAAGTAAACCTCCAGAGCTGCTGGATAGGCTCTTTGGCACCAGGACGTTGAAAAGTTTGAGTTCATTCCGTTCCCAACTGCCAACAAAGAGGCAGCCACATCAAGAGGATCAGCCCCATCAACCGGCGGAGCAAAACCATTTCGTTGATGAAATTTTCTCCTGCTGATATCAGTATTGTCAATATGAACATGTTGCGCAGTCAGTAGCCCCTTCAGAATATCTTGAGCATTAGACAGCCATATCAGCAGACTTGGAAGTTCAGGAACACTTCTTAGCCTCCTAGAAGCAGCAGATGCAGCAGCTACCGCTGCAGCAACAGCAACCATACCAACACCAGCAGCCGAGCCACTATTAGCATTAGTGATGCCCCCTTTCCCTCTAAGAATATCAGCCTGCCTAAAAATGAAGTCTTTCAGAGATCCAACATCTTCCTTGCTTCCGTGCCGAGCATGACTTTCAATCAACAAAGATTCGGGGGTTGCCTTTCCAGTCAAAACATCAATAGCAAGACTGGTAGCAAAACGAAGAGCTTCACCAACCCGGTTTCCACAGCTCTCTACGAGCACTACTGCTCTTGAAGCATCAAGTGTCAATAGTGGCAATGAACCGGGAAACGTCCTGTTTCTTGACCCAGTATGACTGATTTCAGAGCTCGACAATGTCCGGCATTTTTTAATCAAAAAACGAATCTGTGATTCAAGAGATGACTGCAATTTCCTTCTCGGGCCACCATCAAATTTGTTGGCAGGGCGAGTTAAGACAACTACTGAACCAGAACCTTTAACATGAGATCCTGGCCTAGCCAAGCTACTCAAAGAGGAAATTTGGTTGGACGAGGAGGCATCCTTCGATTCCTCTGCGCTAGCAGTAGAAGCCACCATTTCTGTGAAATCGTCGATAAAAGCAAACAGCACAACCGGAGTGCATTGTCCAGGAAACAAAGAGGTATACGAGCCTTTGCTTGACATATCAGATACAGATGAATTGTGGCGATTCTGATAGCTAGTACCTCTTCCTGGACTCTTGGATGATATACGTGTACTGGATGTGGATGGTGCTGAAGGAGGGGCAGAGGCTGATGGCTGCTGGTTTTGAGATCTGACCCATGGAACCAAAGAATTCTTGGCCGATTGTAGAACACGTAGTTTTCTTAGGAGTTCAACATGAAACCGGGATCCCTCCTGAATGTAAACAATAACATGACACACCTGCAGCAGTGATCAAGTCAATTATGGGACTTTAAGTCACAGCAGGGGCTCATCATTCAAATCCAATGATGGAAATAACTAAATCTTAACACTTCAGAACTTCATAATGTTACTAAAATATGAGAAGAAAGTCAGAACAACGAACTAGAAAAACAACAAACAGTAACATAAATGAGTATAAACATAGAAAATATGAATACGAAATAGGAACCAAATCCATCAACCACTTAGAGTTAAAGCAATAAATTTATTTTCATCCATCAATGAGCAAGGCCTTCTACAAATGCATCCAAGATTTGCGAATGACATAACTTATCAAGTAAGCTCCTGACTTAGAGACACAGTACAGTGATTCCACAAGCCAGACACAGCCTTCCACCAAAGTCACCATTGATCTTAGCTTCACTGGACCAGCACTTTTCGAAAACAGCATAAGTTGTGGAACGGGGTGTCCATTACTCTATATCATCCTGCCCTATCCGGCTCAATGCATATTTTTTGACTAATGACCTGAATTTCTTATTACTAGAACCATTTAACTAAGATCTAAATGTTTCAACCAGTTCAAAGAAGAATCAAATCGCTAAGATGCATAGAACCAGACAAAACAATCTCAAAAGTCAAATCAAATCCCTAATGGCACCAAAGTTCCAACGATGATCATACTCCATCATCAAAGCTCAAGCTTGTGATAAAAGGTGCATAAATTTCATCCGCCCTCTAAAATTGTCTCTCATAGAGGCCCCTCTTATCAGGCCTAAAGCACGAGCAATGCACTTACCCTACGTCATTGTTGCTCTAAACATAAGAGGCCAGCAACATGCAAACCCACAATCTATCATAACATTGATGTAATACCACGTCGATGCACCAACTCTATCAAAAACTGAAGCTGGAGACAGAATACATCAAATTATCATACTTACAGTGAACAAGAGCAGCAATCCCTTCATCTTCTCCGCCTCCTCCTCTTCCTCGGCCCCCGCCTCATCCTCCCCCGCCGCCACAGGACACTTCGTCCCCCACAAGGCCACATAAACAATTCCCTTCTCCTCATCGCAATAATACCTAACCCTACTCCTCCACCCCCTTTCATCCCCTTGTTCATCTCCGAACAGCGGCTTGTCCCGGTTCCCGAATACGTTGGAGTCGATGACTCGGTTGAGGAGCTGGGCCACGTCGGCCCGTCTCCGGCCCACGAAGCCCACCACCACTACGCCACCGCCGCCGGACGAGGAGGAGGAGAAGGGTGGTGGTGGGGTCGGTGGAGAAGGAAAGGGAGAGGGAGAGTGAGGTGGAGGAGGAGGAGGGGAGGGGTTGGGAGAGGAGGATGATGGTGGAGGGCGGAGGAGGACCCGTTTGGGTCGGGTCGGGTCCATGGTGGATATTAGGGTTTCATTTGGATCCGAATTTCATGGCGGACAGACCGAGAAAAGGAGAGACTGGTGGAGTTGCGGGTTTGGCGACTTCCTTGGGAGTGGGCTGTGTAGACATATACAGCTTGGATGCTTGAGTGAAGTTTTGTATACTGGATTTTTAGTCTTTAATCTTGCTGTTAGTATGGTAAATAAGGCTATTGTACAACTGGCCATGTATTAGCAGGGTATAAATACGTTGTACATCGTTGACCAGTCATAATACGATGCATACTTTCCTTCCTTTCTCTTCCTCCCTTTCTCTCTTCTCCTTATTGATCCTTGAGGTCCAGGCCGTTTGATGATTTGGTCATGGGCCGCTTGTCATATGGGGTGGGTGATGTTGAATAATCAAACTACACTCTCTTGTTGTTTACCTAAATGTGTTTAGGAATTAACCTATAAATAGACTTCCTTTATTATTTAGTTTAGGAATTAGTTTTATATAAGGTTCTTAGAGTGTTTCAAATAAAAATATGATATAATTTATGAGTGTTAAAAGATAATTAGAGTATGTTTGTTTTATAAGTGTACGGATTTGTAATATCTTATTTTTATTAGGAATTATATTTCTCGAAATACTTTGTTCCCGACGATTCGATTTTTCAACGGGCTGCTGGTGTTCAATCTTATGGATCCTTGAAATGGGCCACAATGCAAATACTTTATGGTTGAAGACTTGATGCTAGTGATCATGTGATTATTGTGGCACAGTGCTGAGGATATGAAACCAATATCCCATGACTTCTGCATCATACTGCTTGCTATTAGTTTTAGATCCAGCTAGTCTGAAGTAGCGTTTAGATTTCAGGGAGTTTGACCAAGCAACGAAGAAACGTTGTTTGCGGGTTCATTCTGTATAAATTCGTGGCGTGCAGTGCAGCGTTTTGAGGTGGCACGATGTCCTTGGCGATGTGTGTTGAGTGCTCTTGACTACGGAACCCTTTCGGACTCTTATCTAGTAGTACATAGTAACAAACTGCATTACTGGTTTCTTGCGGAGTTTGTAGCCTGAATTGTTTTACTGGTAGAAGTTATGTACAATATGTAGTTGGAGATGCACCTACAAGATCAGCGTAAAACTGAGTAAAATCGTCTGGAGCTTCCTTCAAAGTAATTAGCGGCTAGTTCGTAAATGAACAAGCTGCTGCAAGCAGTCTGCACTGGTATTAGCCTCCGAGTATGTCTACGAAAACCTTTGCAGATGGCTCCATTGATAATGATTCTCCTCAAATCAACCAATGTCTAGAACTAGCTGAATTGCTTTCTTGTGTTAGAGTTCTCTCATGGCATTATGCAGGAGTAGAGAGCTAGAGATCATTTAACCTTTGTATCGTTGTTTGTTTGACATCATTTTTTGCTCAGCTGCAATTATGATGAAACCTTTTCTTCATCTTTGTTTGATGTCTTTATGCAGGATCTGATTATCGACTATGTGCACCATCTCATTTTCCTGCTTAGCGCTGTGAAACTTCAAAAGCCTGCAAATCTGCTACGCGCTCAAGCTGTTAAGTGGTTCTTCTGTGCGCCACTTTGTCATGTCAATGCATGAGGTCAGTATAATAGCATCCAACTTTAAAACTTTCACTTTCAATATCTAAAATTACATGCCTGTTTTCTCAACTATTTGTGGATGACGTTATAATCTTTTGTGTGACCGTTCTTTCAGCAAGTACTGCTGTGAACCCAAAAGCTTGTAGAGCCATGATGAATGTGCAGCATCTATGAAGTATTTGCTGGCAATGTTGGTCCACTATAACCATGAATGTGTATTATAAACCTGGCCTCAACAATACTCCTAGAATGTTTCTTTGCTTATTAATTCTGGAACCCTAAAGTTTCTAGGGCTGGTCGTTGACAGAGTTTGGTCCGACTTGTCTCGAATTGGTCCTAATTCTAGTTTTGGTTCTCAAGGTTGGCTCGTTAAAATCGAGTCCAACTAAAAGGCACTTCCCCTCGGCCCGGCCCATTTTGTTAATAGAACTGAGCACCACGGAAGCACCACCGTGGGACCCGAAATCCGGCAATCGAACTCCGGCGACAGACACTCGACAACCGCATCGCCCGTCGCCGCTCGCCGCCGTCAATGAATCCGTCACCCGCTGTCGTCGACGGGTACTGGTGAGTCGCGCTTCTCAAATTCGTGTGAAGTTTCTGGTTTCGTCTGTGATTTAATGCATCAAATCGCGGTATCCGCCGTGGACTGTTGTGATTGTTGATCTCGTGTTTCGTTCATTCATCTGGATTTATATTGCTCCGTTTATTTTGTTCGATTCGATTTTGTAGTTTGAAATCATTTGGTTTGGTGCAATGCCTATGATTTAGGTGTATATAAGCTTGCTTTTCGATTAGTCCCGAGGGCGTTAGGGGTCCGTCTTGAGCTCGTCACTTCATTATTGTCTTGCGAATTGTCGAAGAGTACAGTCTTGAAGAAGTATGCAGGCGACCGAGTGTGATATTTTGAGGTTTATCTGAACTGAGACTTAAGTGGTATGGGGAATGAAGAGGGGTCGACAATTGTTAGCACAGGGAAATTCATTAGAGCAATAGATTCCTACACCTAAGGTATATATTCAAAATGATGGTCCTCTGGGCAAGTATGTGATCAATCAATGTTGTATGATAGGATAGTGGATTGCTGGTTATTTTACGTGACAAAAGGTCGCCAGTTAGACTAAAAGGAGTATGCGAGGGCCATATAAGATTATAATCACTCCAGTCTTGCCATTCGATTTATGATTGTTAGATCACAAAGAAAAACAATTGCCAGAATGAATGGTGGAACTGAGGTCTGAATTCTTAGATAGATGCTTGAATCATAAGTATAGCCCAGATGGACCTTTTTAAGGATCTCCAACCAGGCATGCTTCTGAAAATAAAGGAAGAAACGGATTAGGAAATCCTAATTAGCGAATTATAGACAGTGGCTTCCTTCTATCTTGAGTAGTAACGGACAACAAATTCCCATATCATGGCATCTTCTTGCTCCAAGGTTGATGGCATTCCAATTAAGCAGACACCATTGCTTGCTCCCTTTAATGCAAGGGCTTTATCCAAAATAAGTTGGTTGAACTTTTGCAACATCATGCTATGGTTACCTTTGCCATGAAATTGAGTAGTACCAAGGTGCTGGGCTTTAGCTTCTTATTGTGTTGATAATTAATAGACATTGTTCTTTCTATGTCGAATTTGATCGTCACTATAAATTTTGTGTGGTTGCTATGTGTCTCTATGCAATGCACATAGTTACCACCAGATTGGCAGATAGCTAATCAAAATGCGCCGATTCATTATTCAAACGAGCGGGCCAAAACCGTATTTTCATTTTGGAGATTTTCTAAATAATCTAAATATTTGATCGGTATTATCTGTTCCTAAACGGAGTATATTTTTTGCATGATGGTTTCAAAGATGTAGATTATTATACTTATTAAATATAATTGGTTGTTTATTAGACTTCAGTTAGTTGCTGCACAGTAGATTGAACTGGAGGCCATTAAAGTCAAGCCCCAGTTTGACTGTTCCCTCTGCAGCAATCCTTTCACGTTTGACTGGTTTTTACCTGGTACTGATTCACCTTAGTCGTGGAAAATCTGCTGGTTCTTACTGGTGTTGAACTTGTTCTGCATGATCAGACGAAGGAACCGGAGTAAAAAGCCGCCTTGTCCACTTCTTGTGTTGAACCAGCTATCTTGGTCCTGGTTTTCGATCCGTAGTAGCTTAAGGTGTAGTAGTATACTTTGTCTGATTAATATGAGCTTTAAAGTTGAGTACAAGGTAGTTGAAAGGTTTACTTGCAATCAAGCATATACAACATGCGATGATTTTACTTAGAAGATCCATCTACATGATTAGCTGAGAAACCAGTTCTTCGCCATATAAGTATGTCACAGGGCCTGCTGATTACTCTAGCCTCTAGGCATCTTGTGGCATCTTGGATTGCTTCTCATTTGAGGTTTCTGAGTTCTTGAGTTCGTCCATCGAACCATCTTCATTTCCCAAAAGTTTACAGCATTTGTCCGTACCTTCTTGGTGGAGCTCTGGTGAGGAATCTCATGATCTCACAAGTGCTGGCTGTCCAGGATTTTTTAGCATGCGCTTGCTGCACTACAAGAACCAGTCCTGAACTTTGTATATAAAGCAAACCAAGAGTTTGTGCCAAAAGATATAGTGTCATCGCAGATCTTCGAACCCAACTTAGCTGATGTGCGGAGTTGGGTTCTGTTCGCTACACTACTAAAACCACTGAACTTATTATGACGCCGAAATGTCTTACCACGTCGACAAAAAGACTGTTTCACAATACACCTAATCTGTAATCTATACGCTCTTATTGGCATAATTGTTTGCATCTCCTTTGTGCTACTGTTTAGATGGTAAATCTATCTAGTGGGATGATTGTGGTAACTGGTAACCAGTCAGTACGCTAACTGCAGAGTCTCTCACCCTGGTCTGACATATTCATTTATACCGATACCTGGGCAGGGGAGGAAGCAATAATTTCTTTTACAGTAGAGGTCCCACCAACCCCCACACCCAAAATCTAATCAGGTATGTACCCTTTTTTTTTTGATGAAGAATTCATGTTAATATCTTCAAATAGTAGTGAGTAGTCATTTGAATGTGCTTCTATTTGGTGTTTTTTTCTGAGTTCCTTGGATACTCTTCTGGGTAATACCCATAGTGAATGTTCATTGCCCATTTATGTCTGGACTCTGTTCTTCGTATAATGAATGACTGACTTCATGCTTGAGTCATTCAGCTGGGCATTATTTAAAAAGAAAAATTGTTGAAGAAAATTAGAGCAGAAGTTGAACTCCTCTGCAAGTTGGTGTTATATGTCTTTTATTTATGTAAAAAACGCAGATAGGTTTTAATGTGTATCTTGAATGCTTTATTTTTCAAATGAGGCGGAGAGTGTTAGCATGACTTTAGCGCACGAGGAGATAGTTGCAAGTCTGGTTCTGCAACGTTTGGTGTTAGCTATCTCGACTCTTCTTGCTTGGCCGTGTTCGGGTTTCTATCGTTTTCCTTTTGGATGTATTGTCTCAACTCTCAACTCCCTTGAAGGGTTATCTATCAATATAATAGGATCTGGTTTTGCACAAGCATGTATTGTTTGGTAGCACTAGTAAGTGTGATTGTTGAACTGCTATCAAAGCATGTACTATTCGTTCATATCAACAGTTACATATTGTATGCATATTCAGTGCACTGTTAGTCACAGTTGCATATTTTATTGTGTGATTCGTGTAGGTTTTTTATTATTATTATTATGGTCAGTACTTCTCCATACATTACTAACAAACTTCAGCCCCGGTGATGCATTCTATTGTAGACAGTACTCATAATACTTGGTGCTTGACTCCCTTTCTCTTGCTATTAGTCATGCATTTAAGATTTTAAGGTGAACTTTATTCTTACTTCGTGCAGACCGCAATGTCGGTGAACTTGCAATGCAGCTTCAGTGAACTTAAGAAAGACATCGGTGAACATGCAGCACGGGCCGATCTTCTGCTCCAAACCTAAGTTTGTCATCTCCAACAAATCACTTATCAGCCACGCGTAACGTGCAATGTCAAGTTCCGTCACGCTCGTGCACATAAGAAGCAAGCACCGGGGAGACCCTAAGCCATTTCTTGCATCGAGATAGGAAAATGGGGAAGTATCAACTATCAAGATCATGGAGTCATATGATGGTCCATGCTGGAACTCGACAGGTCTCTTCTGCGCAATCGTGCACTAGTCTCAGGTATGCAACGTATCTCTTCTAATTAATGTTTTTATCAGTCATTTTGCTTTTCTTTTCATGGCTTGCTCTTTGTTGTCCTTTTCTCTTCTGTCTATCAGAGAGTTAATATTCACTCTCCATGCCCACTGTGTTTTGTGTCCTTTTGGGATCTTTTTCTCCTTTCTTTTCGTTGCCACTGTCATCATCAATGAAAAGTGTCACTGGAATCCAACTATTGAAAAGCTTTAATATCTCTATGATGTAGTTTGTGATCCTTTGTTCATAGTTCGCAAGAAGAAGTTCTTGTTTGTTGTTTTTCGGCGTCAAAGTTTAGAATTACTGTCTTCTTTGTGAGTTTTAGTGTGAAATTTGTCCTGCTTGCTGCTTTTGCTTTTGGAGGAGGAGGAAAGACTGGTTTCTCAAGACTGATAAGTTTAGAATTACTCCCTGTCGTTCTTGTTATCGCACATAAAAGGCGTCTGGTCTGACTTTCAATCCAACTTTAGTTGCAATGGTGAATAAGATACACATTTGCCTGACTTTTTATCCCTCATGTGGGTTGATACTTGAAAAACATGGCTACATGATTACAATGCATTGACACAAGCGCCTTCCTTCGCCCAAAGGTGTCACGTTACTTTACGCAGAAATCATGCTGTAAAGTTCAGGGGATTTTGTTCAAAAGACTTATTAGATTCCTGTGTGATTGAATTGGAGACCCCTGTGTGCGGTTGTGGGTGCTCTGCCTCTACTTGATATCTGGGTAGAACTGAACCTCTCATCATTTATCTCATACAGGTCTGATTTGTTGGAGTCTTCGGTGGTGCTCTTCATCAAATGATAGTTCTCGGTTATAATTGCAAAGACCCTACAAATCCTATGAAGAGGCTTAATTTGATGGTTAGTCCTTGTAGCCGAACTCTTGAGGTTCACAATCTTCTTCGGTCTTCAACTCCAGCATTATAATAATCAAAACACTCAGTCATTATCTTCACAATCCATGGTCACCGTGAGAAGAGTCGTCGTTCTGGTAACTTGTTCTACTTCACCATGCTAACCGAGTCAAAATCCAAAACCTTCTCAAGAGTTCTTTGCTTGGAGTGAGATACCCTGAGTTGTAGTGAGATAGTTCAACAGCATCGATTTTTTGTACTTTGGTCTCTCAATTTTGAAAATAAAGATATGTCCTATAACAGGATGTGTTTTTTGCAAAAATAAAATAAAATATATTTTTAAGAGGATCATATGTTAAAAATCAAGATTTTTTTTAAAATTTAGAAAGATTAAGTGTCTATTTTTAAAATTGAAAAGAATAAAATATAAAATATCAAAAATTGGTTCCCTAATTGTAATTTAATTAATGATATCACCAAGTTAATACTAGTATTTGTGTGTACGTTCAACGATGCAAATGGCAATGGCATTGAGTCTGGTGGGGAGGGGTGTGTTTGGTCAACGAGTATTCTGAGCCTGGACAATCCCAGATATTGATACAAAACTAACTCACAATAAATGCATAGAAAAGACTGGTCCAGTGAATAGCAAAAAGACGTCAAGAAACTGTGAAGAGAAGAGAGAGCGATGAAGCGGAAGAAGAAGAGGAATACTTGTACCAAAATGATTGAGTATTTTCCTTTCCATCTTCTATCTTTCTTTCATCTAATCGAAGCTAATTCGCATTGTCATGTCAGCTTTTCCCTATTTGTGTAGAAACAGTGCTGCACCGCCCCCTATTTCACTGTGAAGCGTGTGGGGTGACCAGATGGAGCGTGAACCGTTTGATCGAAGAACGTCTATTATGAGGGCGTTCTTTTCACGGATTCAAATCTTTATGAAAACATGTTTCTGGTTATACGACGGTGAGACTCAGGTATGACGTTCCTTCTCGCGGGCTTGCCACAAGGAGGCTCCGATGTAAAGTCGTGAATCAATAGGCATTGGAGATAACCTAAGCATTGGTGTGTATTGTGTGCACCTTAGGATGCAAATTTTGTCATGAGGTGTTGTGTTGTAGAAAAGCACAGGCAATGGAGGAAGTAGTAATGAAAACGTCACTCGGCGGTGCTATTGAGTTCAACTAATCGTGAGTTTTGATGTTTGATGATGTCGAAGGACATGTTTTGCACATTTAGTGAACACATGATGGTCCATAACTTAGCAAGTCATTGATCATTTGAGCTTTAAAGAATCTTTTTTTTTTTTTTTTTTTTTTAACCTGCCATCTGATATACAAAGCTAACATGAAAGCTGAAACCATTTGTATTGCTGAAGAGACTTTCTTTTGAGAGGACAAAGTGAAAAGGTGAAAGTCAAACAAATGTGGAGCAATATCAAAGTGGGCCATACAAATCATGGAATTGATGAAATGTGTTCCCGTCAATTACTCCAATTCACGGTTGCCGCATCTTTGCCAATGGAAACAAAAGGAAACGCAAAAGTTTCTTTGTTTTCAAAGGGCTTTTGTTTTACCCCATTCAAAGATGAAAGATCCATCCATCCCCACAGCATCCAAAGCCACTAAACTCTCCCATTCCCTCTGTTTTGAGGGTAGGGGCGAGCCATCTGTGCTTTCGTTTTTCTCGTCGCAGAGGAGTGTGATTGTTGTAACAGGGTCACTCTGCCACTTCTTTGATGTCGAAATTGGTAGGATGACTCTTGTTACCACAAATCATCCAGGTTTCCTAAATGTACTAATAATCGACGACAAGAAGTAGCATGGCTGAGGAGATGATAACGGGATAAAGAGGACCGAAACTAAACATGCTTTGGTTCCCTAAATCAGCAGATTCGATTGGAAAACAATCAATGCTAACAGCTGAACGACAAAAACCATGGCTTTCCAATTTCACCAACTAACAATAATACCAGTTAACCTGAGACTTGACCATACACAACTCAAAAGCAAGCAATTAACAGTCTCACCAACCCTATAACTCACTCACTCTCTCATTTACAGATTTCCCTTCATTTATTCCCACCAAAAACACTCAAAAAGCTCATCATAAGTCATCAGTAGCCACTTCCACTTAATAGTTAATCACTTAGCTTAATTACCTTAATAGTTAATCCTCCAAAAACAGATTATCCTTCCACTGCATCAGCATTCAGTTCCCTCTATTACATCACCACACACCCATTGGCGTTCTCCTCACTGAACCACTGCGGCGCATGGAGTATGTCCACGACGTACCCTGACGAGGCCTCTCGGCATACGTATCCCGTCCCCTGCACCATGTACTCCAGCTTGTTTGCTGCAGCACCACCGTCAATCTTCCCATTGCCACCGTTACCCTTGATCCCATTGCCACCGTTCTCATTGTCGTCCCCATCTCCGCCGCCGCCGCCATTGCCACCACCCTTCTTCCCTCCTCCACCGCCGCCATTGCCACCGCCCTTCTTCCCTCCTCCACCGCCGCCATTGCCACCATTGCCGCCCTGATTGTTGCCTTTCTCATCGCCTCCACCGGACTCTTTGTTCTTGTCTTTGTTGTCTTTCTTCTCAGGGATGATCTCCACAGGTCGCTTGAGCTTCTCCTTCAAGCACTCCACCAGGGCTTTGGCGTCCATTGTCCCCTTCACTATCACCTGGTCCTTGTCCTTGTCTACTGTCACCGTGTGTACCCCTGTCAGTAATTTACTCCGTTAGCGAACCCCGTCAAGTTTTTTCCCCTGATGTACACTTACGTGAAAAAAAGGGAAATAAAAAAATAATAATAATGAAGATAAAAATTAAATGATCTAAAAATTTTAAAAACAAAAATAATTTTTTAAAAATATTCATTCATGGATATATTTTATCAAAACATAATTGATATGTTATTGACGATAAACTCTGTTCTTCGATGAAAAAAATCACAATCCATATAGCCCATATTACAATGAAATAGTATCCCATTTGTGGACACAGTATCGGACCCATAATTAGATAATCTATCAAACCTATCTGTTAAACAGTTTTGTCCATTCATTTTTTGAGACAAAGAAATACCAAATATTGCGAGACAACACTTACTAGTAGAATAATCCAACGATTCTTCTCTTGAGTAATACTGTTCATGTCACATAGTAGCTTTTGTTCTCATTTGTCCATTAAATTAAATGAGTTTGTTGTTTGTAACATGAGTTATCTGTTGAAGTTTTTTTTATAAGTGTTTTTGTTTTTTAAATTTTTTAATAATTTAATCTCTGTCATTAATTCTTCGTTAACGTTATCATCATGTTCTCCATACCCATAAATAAAACTCCTCAACATCATTAGTATATGTCAAAACACTAATAGTTATAAATAACGAACCAGATTTGGATAATATTACTATCAGCATTTGGCACATTTGGATAATACTATTAAAAAATAAGGGAACCTTAGTAACTGATGAGTACAAACCTTTGAAGGTGGAGACCATCTTGTGAATCTTCTGGCCGCATCCGAGGCAATGGTACGCCACCTTCAACACCACAGTCGTCATCGGCGGCTACTCACCAGCAACCAAATCACACCCACAAATAGCCAAAAATTAAAATCAACAGTCAATAATACTAGTCATGATTATCTACAAATTAGGCGGAAGATTAGTCGAAAACGGTGGATTAATAACGAACATTAATGCTGGTTTTACTGAAAACGAAATGAATTTTGGGAAGAGGAAATTGACAGAAACGATGATTGATTATCTACTCTCCATTTCTCTCACTCATTCACTCACTGAGTAGTGAAATCGGAAATTGATTGCAAAATGTGGGAGACTGTGAAACTGGGGAAAAAAAACGCATTCAATGTTGAAGGAAATACTCATTCAACCAATTCAAAACCAAACAGAAAACATAGAAACAAGAATAGAAAAAACAAATCGATGCATCAACATCGCAAATCTTCATCGATGTCGAATATCGACGCCACTGACGCTGATTCTCCATCATCGCCTTCATTTTTCTTTTTTTCCAAAACAAATTTCAATAATATTTATTTGGAATGAAAATTTCGGAGAAACATAAAGAAAAAAAAAAAGCAATAGAAAATGAGAAAACAGACAAACGAGGCGCAGGATAGCGAGAAAACGATCGGTTCGGCGCATGTTAGACAACAACACCGGCAATGGTTCCACACCTTGTATAGTGAGCAGTGAGAGAAGTACCTCTTTGTTGGCCTTTTTGTTGTTGTCCTGTTGTTTCTCCTCCGCCTTCTTGTCTCCGCGGCCGTTGTTCTTGTTTCCTCCGCCGCCGCCGCTCTTCGGTGGCTGAGGAGAGACGAGTTCCACCTTCCGCTTCATCTTCTTCTCGACGGAGTCTCTCAGTTTCATCGGATCGATCCCCGTTCCGATGACCGTCACCTTGTTCTCTTCCCCTTCCTTCACCATATCCACTCCTATACCGAATCCAAAACCACAACCAAGACAGAAACGTAATCATCGGAATCGCTCCACAGCACAACGGCAAAAACCGACAATGGAAATCATCAAAACGGAAATCGACGCAACCACATAACGAATCAACACAAAACGTGAACAGATGAGGCGGAGTGTATTGACCGGGGAAGGCGAGGATGGATTTCTTGAGGCGAATGGAGCAACCGAGGCAGTGGAAATCGGATCTCAGGACGATCATAATCGACTTCTTCTCCTCTCCTCCACCACCTCCTCCTCCGCCCCCCTTCTTCTTCTGTCCATTGTTGTTTCCTCCACCGCCGCCGCCACTCTTCTTGTTTCCCTTTCCGTTTCCGTCTCCGTTTCCGTCTCCGTTTTCATCTCCGTTTCCGTTCCCGTTGTCATCGTCGCTGTTCTTCGGCGATCCTTCCTCGTGTTGTTGTTGCTGATCCTCCTTCTCCTCCTCCTACAATCAAACACCAACAACGTCAACAACGATGAGATGAGAGGAATCGCATAGATACATGAGGAGGGATTGAGAATGTTACCTCGCCCATAGCTGCAATGGTGACTCTGTGACTGAGTGTTGGTGGTGGAGAGTGAATGAGGTGATGCAGAGGAGGGGCAGAGGAAAGGGGAGGGGATTGGTGGTATTTATATGGAGGGAT